>WBZZ01004948.1:0-17500 GCA_019918135.1 Paulinella micropora
TACTACTACTACTACTACTACTACTACTACTACTACTACTACTACTACTACGTATAGCATGTATCAATATATATGTATGCAGGCATGCATTTATTTGAAATGCTGCTCTTTACTATGCATATATGTATGCATGTCTGGATGTGTTTATGTAAGTTCGCGCACAATTACGTAGGTGCTCTCTGAAGCAACTGCTGAGGGAGTGTTGCACGTCCTCTTCGTTAATGATCAAGTGGTAAGCAGTAATGAAATCGCCATAAATAAAAGGGATTAAGAACCCCCCCCCCCCCCCCCCCCAACACACACACACACCACCCTTCTCCCCCCCTTTTCTTGTTTTATTCTTGGTCTTGTCTTACGGTGAATGAGTGTGTGTGTGTGTGTGTGTGTGGTGCACCGTGGCACAGGAAGCAGATGTGCCCATTCGAGACTGCAAGCGGGTGGAGCCAAGCCCAGAAGCCGCACAGGTAACCGAACGGCTGCAAACATGCATGTATATTACTAAGGGACATTCAATTCGCAAATTTGCCCACATTACTAGGGGACATTTAGTTCACAAGCTTCCTCAATCGAGGTGAATATTATCGATATCATGTTTCTGGCTTCTAGGCGCTTGCTGAAGAGCCGGTCCAGCCAGCAGAGCAACAAGCCAGCGAGCATGAGCAGCCGGCTAAAGAGGAAGAATTGCAGCAAGCAGGCGAGCAGGAGCAAGAGCAACAACCGCCGAAAGAGGAAGAGACAGCGGCGGATGTAGCAGAACAAGTGGGAGCAGAAGCCGAGAAAGAAGAGGAGGCGGCTGAAGAGCTTGCCGTTGATAATGAGAAGGAGAAGGACCAACAGGAAGAGGAGCACGCATCTGCAGAAGAAGCGCAGCCGGAGCAAGAGGAAGTGGAAAAGGAAACCACAGAGCAAGAGCAAGACCAAGACAAGGACGGGCAAACAGAAGAGACGCCGACAACAGCCGAAGAAGTACAAGAGTTTGTGGAGGGCGAAACCATCCTTGCACCATACGAAGGGGTCTTGTACGAGGCGCAGGTGCGTACATACAGATTACTAGGATATGTTCTGAGCATAAACACTATGGGTTGATCTTGTCATTGCACGGATTGATCGACGCGTGCAGGTGTTGTCTGTTTCGGAGGGCGTGTTGACGTTTTGTTCATTGAGGACCAAGTGGTAAGCGAAAGTGAGGGAACAGATGGCGACGGGTGTGTGTGGGTGAGTTGGAAGTGGTACTAGAGGACGCGCCGCCCGCGGGGGGGGGGGGGGGGGGGGGTGATGATCTAGCATATATATATTATATATACAATATATATTGAGGTAGAGAGGGTTTACGACGATTTCTAGCAATGAGGTTTTATTGAAATCTTCATCTAAATTCGCTGCTTTCATCATTTGCCATGATTTAAATGCATATATATTTTTTTACGTATTTGTGCATTTATGGAATGCAAATATTTATCTCGAGTCTGAACTTTTAGGAGGCGGAGGTGGCAACGGGAGACTGCCAAAAGAAAATGGAAGATGAAGCAGAGACCGCTGCTGCGCAACAAGAGGAAAGAGAACCAGAACCAGCAGCAGACGAGCAAGAGCTGCCTGTTACGGAGCAAGAGGAAGACGAACAGACAAGGCAAGAGCAAGGAACAGACGAGGCGCAAGCAGACGGCCAACAAGAACAAACAGAGGATGAGGCATTGGAAGCTGCGCTTGCTCAAGAGACGCTGGAGATGGAACGGGAGGAAGCGGCGCTAGCCAAGGAAACCTTCGAGACGGCACAGGACACCGGAAAGGAGATGGCAGAGGAGACTGAACAAGAAGAAGCGCAGGAACAAGCAGATGAAGCACAGCCGGAGCCGGAAGAAGCGCTTGCAAAGGACGAAACGACCACCCTTGCGGAAGAGCCTGAACCAGAACAAGAAACAGCGCATCTGGAAGATCAGGAACCAGCCTCAGAGCTGCCTTCGGTAGTGCAGGAGTTTGCTGAGGGCGAAATCATCATTGCACCATACGAAGGGGTCTTCTACGAGGCTAAGGTACGTGCACATGGCGACACGGTTCGTCAGCAAATTTGTATGCATGGACATATGCAGGTGTTGTCTGTTTCGGAGGGCCTGCTGGCCGTCTTGTTCATTGAGGACCAAGTGGTAAGCGATACTGACAGACTAGTTAATTTTGTTGCGGCTTGGGCGCGAACCATATGAATCTATGCAAGTTTGTGTATGTAGAGTTGAAGAACTGATGGCACAGGGAGAGCAAAAGGGACGAGGATTCGGGGGGGGGGGGGGGGGGCAGATGCAGATTTCTAACAAAGAAATTGAATTGCATCGATCATAGACCATTGCATGGGCTTAGCGTATATCTACTTTCACATGAAACGAAATGCTTGCAAATTGATTTGTTGCTGAACTGTAGGAAGCGGAGGTGTCTGCTGGAGACTGCAAACGAAAACAAGAAGAGGGAGCTGAGCCTGCTGCTGTGGAGCAAGAGGAACGAGAGTCGGAGCTTCCGTCAGACGAACAAGAAAAGCCTGTCAAAGAGCAAGACGAAACAGGAGCAGAGGTTGAGGCAGCGCAGCCAGAGCCAGAGCAGGCGCTTGCAGAGGATGAAACGGCAGCGGTTGCTCAAGAGCCTGAACCAGAAGAGCAGCCGGAACCGGAACCGGAAACACTGCAGCCAGAACAAGAAGCAGCCTCAGAGCTGCCCTCAGCAGTGCAGGAATTCATGGAGGGCGAAGTGATCCTTGCACCATACGAAGGGGTCATGTACGAGGCGCAGGTGCGCACTAATTGCGGCACGGCTCGTCAGCAAATTTGTATGGATTGACAATGCAGGTGTTGTCTGTTTCGGAGGATCTGCTGACGGTCTTGTTCATTGAAGACCAACTGGTAAGGAATACTGACAGAGCATTTAATTTTGCTGCGGAAGGGACGCGAACGATATGAATAAGGGAAACGTTGACTTGCTGTTGATAATTTGTGTGGTGGAGTTGAAGAATCGGTAACACGGGCAGAGCAACAAGGAAGAGGGTGTGCGCGTGTATGTGTGTGTGTGTGTGGGGTGGGGGGGGGGGGGGGGGGTTGCATATTTCTAACAAGGGAGTCTAATCGGATTGCTCACTGACTGGGTTTAGTGCGTATCCTCCAACCCATGAAAAGAATTGCTTTTTTTTTTTTTTTTTTTTTTTTTTTTTTTTTTTTTTTTGAACTGTATAGGAAGCGGAGGTGTCTGCTGGAGACTGCAAACGAAAACAAGAAGACGAAGCAGAACCTGCTGCTGTTGAGCAAGAGGAAAGAGAGTCGGAGCTTCCATCAGACGAACCAAAAGAAGTGCCTGTCACAGAGCAAGACGAAACAACAGAAGTTGAGGCAGCGCAGCCAGAGCCAGAGCAGGCGCTTGCAGAGGATGAAACCGCGGCTGTTGCTCAAGAGCCTGAACCAGAAGAGCAGCCAGATCAAGAAGCAGCCTCAGAGCTGCCCTCAGCAGTGCAGGAGTTCATGGAGGGCGAAGTGATCCTTGCACCATACGAAGGGGTCATGTACGAGGCGCAGGTGCGTACCTATGGCAGCACGGCTCGTCAGCAAATTGTATGCATTGAAATGCGCAGGTGTTGTCTGTTTCGGAGGATCTGCTGACGGTCTTGTTCATCGAAGACCAACTGGTAAGCGATACTGACAGAGCATTGAATTTGCTACGGAAGGGGCGCGAACGATATGAATAAGGGAAACGTTGACTTGCTGTTGATAATTTGTGTGGTGGAGTTGAAGGTTTGGTAGCACGGACAGAGTAAAAGGAAGACGGGGGGGGGGGGGGGGGAGGGATGCAGATTTCTAACAAGGGAGTCTAATCGGATTGCTCACTGACTGGGTTTAGCGCGTATCTACCTACACATGAAACGAAGTGATTGCAAATTGATTTTTTTTTTTTTCAACTTTATAGGAAGCGGAGGTGTCTGCTGGAGACTGCAAACGGAAAGGAGCAAAACCTGCGGCTGTGGAGCAAGAGGAACGAGAGCCGGATCTTCTGTCAGACGAACAAGAAGTGCCTGTCACAGAGCAAGTCGAAACAGGAGCAGAAGTTGAGGCAGCGCAGCCAGAGCCAGAGAAGGCGCTTGCAGAGGATGAAACCGCGGCTGTTGCTCAAGAGCCTGAACCAGAAAAGCAGCCGGAACCGGAACCGGAAACACTGCAGCCAGAACAAAAAACAGCCTCAGAGCTGCCCTCAGCAGCAGTGCAGGAGTTCACGGAGGGCGAAGTGATCCTTGCACCATACAAAGGGGTCATGTACGAGGCACAGGTGCGTACCCATGGTAGCACGGCTCGTCAGCAAATTTGTATGCATTGACATGCGCAGGTGTTGTCTGTTTCGGAGGACCTGCTGACGGTCTTGTTCATCGAGGACCAACTGGTAAGCGATACTGACAGGACATTTAGTTATGCTGCGGAAGGGGCGCGAACGCGTTGACTTGCTGGTGATAATTTGTGTGATAGAGTACAGGCAGAGCAAAAAAAAAAAAAAAAAAAAAAAAAAAAAAAAAAAAAAAAAAAAAAAAAAAAAAAGGGGGGGGGGGTTGCATATTTCTAACAAGGGAGTCTAATCGGATTGCTCACTGACTTGGTTTAGCGCGTATCTACCTACGCATGAAGCGAAGTGATTGCAAATCGATTTTTTGTCTGAACTGTAAAGGAAGCGGAGGTGTCTGCTGGAGACTGCAAACGGAAACAAGAAGACGGAGCAGAGCCTGCTGCTGTGGAGCAAGAGGAACGAGAGCCGGAGCTTCCGTCAGACAAACAAGAAGTGCCTGTCACAGAGCAAGACGAAACAGGAGCAGAGGTTGAGGCAGCGCAGCCAGAGCCAGAGCAGGCGCTTGCAGAGGATGAAACCGCGGCGGTTGCTCAAGAGCCTGAACCAGAAGAGCAGCCGGAACCGGAACCGGAAACACTGCAGCTAGAACAAGAAGCAGCCTCAGAGCTGCCCTCAGCAGTGCAGGAATTCATGGAGGGCGAAGTGATCCTTGCACCATACGAAGGGGTCATGTACGAGGCGCAGGTGCGCACTAATTGCGGCACGGCTCGTCAGCAAATTTGTATGGATTGACAATGCAGGTGTTGTCTGTTTCGGAGGATCTGCTGACGGTCTTGTTCATTGAAGACCAACTGGTAAGGAATACTGACAGAGCATTTAATTTTGCTGCGGAAGGGACGCGAACGATATGAATAAGGGAAACGTTGACTTGCTGTTGATAATTTGTGTGGTGGAGTTGAAGAATCGGTAACACGGGCAGAGCAACAAGGAAGAGGGTGTGCGCGTGTATGTGTGTGTGTGTGTGGGGTGGGGGGGGGGGGGGGGGTTGCATATTTCTAACAAGGGAGTCTAATCGGATTGCTCACTGACTGGGTTTAGTGCGTATCCTCCAACCCATGAAAAGAATTGCTTTTTTTTTTTTTTTTTTTTTTTTTTTTTTTTTTTTGAACTGTATAGGAAGCGGAGGTGTCTGCTGGAGACTGCAAACGAAAACAAGAAGACGAAGCAGAACCTGCTGCTGTTGAGCAAGAGGAAAGAGAGTCGGAGCTTCCATCAGACGAACCAAAAGAAGTGCCTGTCACAGAGCAAGACGAAACAACAGAAGTTGAGGCAGCGCAGCCAGAGCCAGAGCAGGCGCTTGCAGAGGATGAAACCGCGGCTGTTGCTCAAGAGCCTGAACCAGAAGAGCAGCCAGATCAAGAAGCAGCCTCAGAGCTGCCCTCAGCAGTGCAGGAGTTCATGGAGGGCGAAGTGATCCTTGCACCATACGAAGGGGTCATGTACGAGGCGCAGGTGCGTACCTATGGCAGCACGGCTCGTCAGCAAATTTGTATGCATTGAAATGCGCAGGTGTTGTCTGTTTCGGAGGATCTGCTGACGGTCTTGTTCATCGAAGACCAACTGGTAAGCGATACTGACAGAGCATTGAATTTTGCTACGGAAGGGGCGCGAACGATATGAATAAGGGAAACGTTGACTTGCTGTTGATAATTTGTGTGGTGGAGTTGAAGGTTTGGTAGCACGGACAGAGTAAAAGGAAGACGGGGGGGGGGGGGGGGGGGAGGGATGCAGATTTCTAACAAGGGAGTCTAATCGGATTGCTCACTGACTGGGTTTAGCGCGTATCTACCTACACATGAAACGAAGTGATTGCAAATTGATTTTTTTTTTTTTTCAACTTTATAGGAAGCGGAGGTGTCTGCTGGAGACTGCAAACGGAAAGGAGCAAAACCTGCGGCTGTGGAGCAAGAGGAACGAGAGCCGGATCTTCTGTCAGACGAACAAGAAGTGCCTGTCACAGAGCAAGTCGAAACAGGAGCAGAAGTTGAGGCAGCGCAGCCAGAGCCAGAGAAGGCGCTTGCAGAGGATGAAACCGCGGCTGTTGCTCAAGAGCCTGAACCAGAAAAGCAGCCGGAACCGGAACCGGAAACACTGCAGCCAGAACAAAAAACAGCCTCAGAGCTGCCCTCAGCAGCAGTGCAGGAGTTCACGGAGGGCGAAGTGATCCTTGCACCATACAAAGGGGTCATGTACGAGGCACAGGTGCGTACCCATGGTAGCACGGCTCGTCAGCAAATTTGTATGCATTGACATGCGCAGGTGTTGTCTGTTTCGGAGGACCTGCTGACGGTCTTGTTCATCGAGGACCAACTGGTAAGCGATACTGACAGGACATTTAGTTATGCTGCGGAAGGGGCGCGAACGCGTTGACTTGCTGGTGATAATTTGTGTGATAGAGTACAGGCAGAGCAAAAAAAAAAAAAAAAAAAAAAAAAAAAAAAAAAAAAAAAAAAAAAAAGGGGGGGGGAGGGGATGGGGTGCATATTTCTAACAAGGGAGTCTAATCGGATTGCTCACTGACTTGGTTTAGCGCGTATCTACCTACGCATGAAGCGAAGTGATTGCAAATCGATTTTTTGTCTAAACTGTAAAGGAAGCGGAGGTGTCTGCTGGAGACTGCAAACGGAAACAAGAAGACGGAGCAGAGCCTGCTGCTGTGGAGCAAGAGGAACGAGAGCCGGAGCTTCCGTCAGACAAACAAGAAGTGCCTGTCACAGAGCAAGACGAAACAGGAGCAGAGGTTGAGGCAGCGCAGCCAGAGCCAGAGCAGGCGCTTGCAGAGGATGAAACCGCGGCGGTTGCTCAAGAGCCTGAACCAGAAGAGCAGCCGGAACCGGAACCGGAAACACTGCAGCCAGAACAAGAAGCAGCCTCAGAGCTGCCCTCAGCCGCAGTGAAGGAGTTCATGGAAGGCGAAGTGATCCTTGCACCATACGAAGGCGTCATGTACGAGGCGCAGGTGCGTACCCATGGCAGCACGGCTCGTCAGCAAATTTGTATGCATTGACATGCGCAGGTGTTGTCTGTTTCGGAGGATCTGCTGACGGTCTTGTTCATTGAAGACCAACTGGTGAGCGATACTGACAGCAAACTAAAGGGGCGCAAACGCGTTGATTTGCTGGTGATAATTTGTGTGATGGAGTTGAATAATTGGTAGCGCAGGCAGAGCAGAGGGGGGGGGGGGGGGGGGGTACAGCACCATATTTCTAACAAGGAAGTCTAATTGGATTTTTCACCGACTGGGTTTAGCGCGTGTCCCTACGCATGGAACGAAGTGATTGCAAAACGATTTTTTGTCTGAACTTTATAGGAAGCGGAGGTGTCTGCTGGAGACTGCAAACGAAAACAAGAAGACGAAGCAGAACCTGCTGCTGTGGAGCAAGACGAACGAGAGTCGGAGCTTCCGTCAGACGAACAAGAAAAGCCTGTCAAAGAGCTAGACGAAACAGGAGCAGAGGTTGCGGCAGCGCAGCCAGAGCCAGAGCAGGCGCTTGCAGAGGATGAAACCGCGGCGGTTGCTCAAGAGCCTGAACCAGAAGAGCAGCCGGAACCGGAACCGGAAACACTGCAGCTAGAACAAGAAGCAGCCTCAGAGCTGCCCTCAGCAGTGCAGGAGTTCACGGAGGGCGAAGTGATCCTTGCACCATACGAAGGGGTTATGTACGAGGCACAGGTGCGCACTAATTGCGGCACGGCTCGTCAGCAAATTTGTATGGATTGACAATGCAGGTGTTGTCTGTTTCGGAGGGCCTGCTGACGGTCTTGTTCATTGAAGACCAACTGGTAAGCGATACTGACAGAGCATTTAGTTTTGCTGCGGAAGGGACGCGAACGATATGAATAAGGGAAACGTTGACTTGCTGTTGATAATTTTTGTGGTGGAGTTGAAGAATCGGTAACACGGGCAGATCAAAAAGGAAGAGGGTGTGCGCGTGTATGTGTGTGTGTGTGTGGGGGGGGGGGGGGGGGGGGGGGGGGAGGGGATGGGGTGCATATTTCTAACAAGGGAGTCTAATCGGATTGCTCACTTACTGGGTTTAGTGCGTATCCACCTACCCCTGAATCGAATTGCATTTTTTTTCTCTGTTTGTTTGTTTGTTTTTGAACTGTAAAGGAAGCGGAGGTGTCTGCTGGAGACTGCAAACGAAAACAAGAAGACGAAGCAGAACCTGCTGCTGTGGAGCAAGACGAACGAGAGTCGGAGCTTCCGTCAGACGAACAAGAAAAGCCTGTCAAAGAGCAAGACGAAACAGGAGCAGAGGTTGAGGCAGCGCAGCCAGAGCCAGAGCAGGCGCTTGCAGAGGATGAAACGGCAGCGGTTGCTCAAGAGCCTGAACCAGAAGAGCAGCCGGAACCGGATCCGGAAACACTGCAGCTAGAACAAGAAGCAGCCTCAGAGCTGCCCTCAGCAGTGCAGGAATTCATGGAGGGCGAAGTGATCCTTGCACCATACGAAGGGGTTATGTACGAGGCGCAGGTGTTGTCTGTTTCGGAGGGCCTGCTGAAGGTCTTGTTCATTGAGGACCAACTGGTAAGCGATACTGATAGAGCAGTTATCTTGAGTTAGACAAACTGAACAGACAGGACGAGCAACACGAAGGAGAAGTAAAACAAGACAAAGAAGAAATAGAGAAACCACAATTTTTATACTTTGGAAAGGAAAAGAAAAAAGAAGAAGGAGGTGTGAGAAGAAAGAGAGACCAAGTAAGTATATTTCTCCAGAGGTTGTTTTTGTTCATAAGTATGAGAAAAATGATTGCAAATTGATTCTTCGTCTAAACTGTCTAGGAAGCGGAGGTGGCAGCGGGAGACTGCAAACGGAAACAAGAAGACGAAGCAGAACCTGCTGCTGTGGAGCAAGAAGACAGAGAGCCAAAACTTCCATCAGAAGAGCAAGAAGTGCCTGTCACAGAGCAAGAAGCAGAGGTAGTTCAAGAGGATGAAACTGCTACTGTTGCTCAAGAGCCTGAACCAGAAGAGCAGCCGGAACCAGAACCGGAACCACAGCAGCCAGAACAAGAAACAGCGCAAGCGGAAGAACAAGAACCAGCACAAGAGCTGCCCTCGGCCGTGCAGGAGTTCATGGAGGGCGAAATCATCCTTGCACCATACGAAGGTGTCATGTACGAAGCACAGGTGCGTATACATGGTGGCATTGCTCGTCAGCAAATTGTATGGATTAACATGTGCAGGTGTTGTCTGTTTCGGAGGGCCTGTTGACCGTCTTGTTCATTGAGGACCAACTGGTAAGCTAGGCTAGCAGAGCAGCTCGTTTTGTTATAGCAGGGCGGGGGCGCAAACTATATGAGTCTGGAAGAGGTTGGGCTACTGTACGTTGATTAATGTTGTGGAGTTGAAAAATGGTGGAAGAAAGACTGGGATTGAGAGTGAGGGAGTAGATGCAGATTTCTAGCCAATCCGTGAGGGAAGGATTGCAGATTGAATTCTTATTTCTCAACTGTGTAGGAAGCGGAAGTGTCTTCTGGAGACTGCAAACGAAAACAAGAAGACGAAGCACAACCTGCTGCTGTGGACCAAGAGGACAGAGAGCCAGAACTTCCATCAGACGAGCAAGACGTGCCTGTCACAGAGCAAGAGGAAGATGGAAAGACAGAACAAGACACAGCAGCAGAACTTGAGGCAGCAGCGCAGCCAGAGCCAGAAATGGTTGAAGGGGACGAAACGGCCACTCTTGCTCAGGAGCCTGAGCCGGAAAAGCAGCTGGAACCGGAAACACTGCAGGCAGAACAAGAACCAGCTCCAGAGCTGCCCTCAGCAGTGCAGGAGTTCATGGAGGGCGAAATCATCCTTGCACCGTACGAAGGAGTGTTGTTCGAGGCGCAGGTGCGTACAGAAGATCTGTTGCATGGTTCGTAAGCAAATTTGTATTCATTGATATGTGCAGGTGGTATCAGCTGACCGTCTTCTTTTGGAGAGCCTGCTGACTGTCTTGTTCATTGAGGACCAAGTGGTAAGCGAGGTTTTGTTGTGTGTGTGTGTGTGGGGGGGGGGGGGGGGGAGCAGATGTCTGGAAAGGAAACCCAATATAAAATTAACTGACAATCGCCAATTTTTCCTGTTGGTTTGCTTGCTCATATACCTATATACTAAGGAAAGTGATCGCAAATTCTTTTTTTTTTTTTTTTTTTTTTTTTTTTTTTTTTTTTTTTTTTTTCTGAACTGTATAGGAAGCGGAGGTGTCTGCTGGAGATTGCAAACGAAAACAAGAAGACGAAGCAGAACCTGCTGCTGTGGAGCAAGAGAAAACGGAACTAGAAGTTCCATCAGAAGAGCAAGAACTGCCTGTCACAGAACAACAAGACACAGAAGCAGAAGTTGAGCAAGCGCAACCAGAGCCAGAAGTGGTGGCAGGTGCCACTATTGCTCAAGAGCCTGAGCCGAAAGAGCCTGAATCGGAGCCAGAACAGGCAGAGCAAGAGCAAGGGCAACCGGAAGAACAAGAACCAGCTCCAAAGCTCCCTTCGGCAGTGCAAGAGTTCGTGGAGGGCGAAGTGATCCTTGCACCATATGAAGGGGTGTTGTACGAGGCGCAGGTGCGTGCAAACAAGATTTGTTGGATGTTTCATCAGCAGGTTTGTGTCGATTGACGTGTGCAGTTGATATCAGCTGATCGTCTTGTTTTGGACGGCCTGCTGACTGTCTTGTTCATTGAGGACCAAGTGGTAAGCGAGGGCTGTGGAGGGCAGCGAGATGAATACGTTTGAAAGATGAACTCCTTGTGAAGATGGTTTGTGTACTGTGAAGTTGGGGGAGGTGTGTGTGTGTGTGGGGGGGGGGGGGGGGGGGGGGTGACGCAAAGAAATTCATTAGCAATTCTCACTGGACCTTGTCAATCTTTTGCGTTGGTTCGGCTGCTTACCTATCTGAACATCATGGAAGTGCGTGTTAATTGTTTTATCATTTCCGAACTGTATAGGAAGCGGAAGTGTCTGCTGGAGAATGCAAACGAAAGCAACAAGATCAAGCAGAACCTGCTGCTGTGGAGCAAGAACTTCCATCAGAAGAACAAGAACCGCCAGTCGCAGAAGTTGAGGCAGCGCAGCCAGAACCAGAAGTGGTGCATGAGGAAGTGGTTGAACAGGACGAAATGGCCACTCTTGCTCAAAAGCAGGCGCCGGCAGAGGAAGCGCAGCCGGAGCCAGAGGACCCAGCGGCCACTCTTGCTCAAGAGCCCAGACCAGAAGAGCAACCAGAACCGGAAACACTGCAGCCAGAACAAGAACCAGCCTCGGAGCTGCCCTCAGCAGTGCAGGAGTTCATGGAGGGCGAAGTGATCCTTGCACCATACGAAGGGGTCATGTACGAGGCGCAGGTGCGTACACATTGCGGCACGGCTCGGACAGTTCAGTTTGTCTCGTCAGCAAGTTTGTATTATGGCCATGTATAGGTGTTGTCTGTTTCGGATGGCCTGCTGACCGTCTTGTTCATTGAGGACCAATTGGTAAGGGAGCAGACAGAGCAGCTCATGTGTGTCGAGGCAGGGCGCACAAGCAGAAAAGTCTCAGCAAGTCTGATTGCGTGTACCAATAGTTGTAGTGAGGTGAAATCGGATGGCAAACGATATGCAGTCTTTTAGCCAACAAAATGTATAGCAAGCCTCAGTGACCATCGCATGGTTGTAGTGCTCATCTTATCTCTGAATTGAAGGAAAGTGATTGCAAATGGATTTTCATTTCTGAACTGTGCAGGAAGCAGAGGTGGCTGCTGGCGACTGCAAACGGAAACAAGAAGACGGAGTAGAACCCGCTGCTGTCGAGCAAGAGGAAAGAGAGCCAGAACAAGAAATGCATGTAACAGAGCAAGACACAGCTGCAGAAGTTGAAGCAGCGCAGCCAGAGCCAGAAGTGGCTGAAGAGGACGAAGTGGCCAATCTTGCTCAAGAGCAGGCGCCAGCAGAGGAAGCGCAGCCGGAGCCAGAGCCAGAAAAAGCATTTGCAGAACCGGAAAAGCAGCCGGAACCTGAACCACTGCAGCCAGAGCAAGAACCAGCCTCAGAGCTGCCCTCAGCAGTGCATGAGTTTATGGAGGGGGAAGTGATCCTTGCACCATATGAGGGGGTCTTGTACGAGGCGCAGGTGCGTAAGCATGGTGGCCAGTGCTCTTTAGCAAAGTTGTATTGACTTACGTGTGCAGGTGTTGTCTGTTTCGGAGGGCCTGCTGACCGTCTTGTTTATTGAGGACCAAGTGGTAAGTGATACAGAGCAGTTCATTGTGTCGTGGCAGGGTGCACAAGCATAAACAGTCTGATAATGATAGATCGCTTGCGACATAGGTGTTGTGAGGTGAAGCAGGTGCAGAGTTGCAGCAAAGGAAATTCAATAGAAATCCTCACTGATCATTGAATGGTTTTAGTGCTTATCTAAGACAAGTGATTGTCAATCGATATCTCATTTCTCAACTGTACAGGAAGCGGAGGTGGCAGCGGCAGACTGCAAACGGAAACAAGAGGACGAAGCACAACCTGCTGCTGTGGAGCAAGAACTGCCTGTCACAGAACAACGAGACACGGCTGCACAAGTTGAGCAGGCGCAGCCAGAGCCAGAAGTGGTTGAAGAGGAGCAAATTGCCACCCTTGCTCAAGAGCAGGCGCGAGCAGAGGAAGCGCAACCGGAGCCAGAGGACGGAACTACTACTCTTGCTCAAGAGCCCGAACCGGAACAGCCAGAACAAGCGGAAGAACAAGAGCCGACGCCAGAGCTACCCTCGGCAGTGCAGGAGTTCAACGAGGGCGAAGTCATCCTTGCACCATACGAAGGGGTGTTGTACGAGGCGCAGGTGCGTCCAGAAGATCTGTTGCATGGCTCATCAGAAATTTTGCATTGATTGATATTTGCAGGTGGTATCAGCTGAGCGTTTTGTTTTGGAGGGCCTGCTGACCGTCTTGTTCATTGAGGATCAAGTGGTAAGAAAGGCTGGAAGAACAGCTTGTTTTGTCGTGCATTAGCGCGAGCGAAATAAGTTTCGGTGAATGTGCCGTGTTTGTGGCGGTGAGAGCGGTGCTGTGTTTGTGTATGTGTTTATGCGTACGTGTGTGTGTGCTTGGGGTGTGTGTGTGTGTGCTTGGGGGGGGGGGGGGGGTGTTCCGATTTCTGGAAAGGTTTGCAATAGACTTAATGGACTATTGTCGATTGTTGGTGTTGGTTCGGTCGCTTATACACCTATAAATTGAGGGCAACGATCGCAACTTGATTTTTTTTGTTTCTGAACGGCACAGGAAGCGGAGGTGTCTGCTGGAAAATGCAAACGAAAACAAGAAGGCGAAGCAGAACCTGCAGCTGTGGAACCAGAGAAAACGGAACCAGAGGTTCCATTAGAAGAGCAAGAAGTACCGGTTACAGAACAAGACACAGCAGCAGAAGTTGAGGCAGCGCAGCCAGAGCCTGTTCCAGAAGTGGCTGAAGACCAAACTGTCACTCTTGCTCAAGAACCTGAACCAGAAGAGCAGCCGGAACCGGAGCCACTGCAGTCAGAGCCAGAACCAGAGCAAGAGCAAGGGCAACCGGAAGAACAAGAACCAGTGCCAGAGATGGCCTCGGCAGCGCAGGATTTCATGGAAGGCGAAATCATCCTTGCTCCCTATGAAGGGGTCGTGTACGAGGCGCAGGTGCGTAAACACGATTCGAAGGAGGGATTCTGGAAGAAAAAAAAATACCGTCGATCAAGTTTGCATGAATTGGCTTGTGTGTAGGTGTTGTCTGTTTCGGAGGGCCAGTTGACTGTCTTGTTCATTGAGGACCAACTGGTAAGCAACTCACTGTTTTCGGCAGGGATAAAACACTAATCGCTAAGAGAGCTGTTCTGCTTGTTGAACGTAGAGGTGGGGTGGGAGCAAGCGAGCGAGTATATATACATATACAAATATATATATATATATATATACATATATACATATATATATATGTATATATGTATATATGTATATGTATATGTATATGTATATGTATATGTATATGTATATGTGTATAATGTATTATATATATATATATATAATATACATATATTATATATATATAATATATCATATCATATCATATGATATCATATATATATATATATATATGTATGTATGTATGTATGTATGTATGAATTTAGGTATGTATGTATGTATGTATGTATATGTATACATACATATATATATATAATATTTATATATATATATATATGTGTGTGTGTGTGTGTGTGCGTTTGTGTGTGTGTGTGTGTGTGTTTGCGAGAGAGAGAGAGAGAGAGAGAGAGAGAGAGAGAGAGAGAGAGAACGCATGGATACATAATTGCTTGCTGTTCGCGATTGTGCCTTGCATTTGTCTATGCGCGCCTTTATTGATATATTTTCTGAACTGTACAGGAGGTAGAGGTGGCAGCGGAAGACTGCAAACGGAAACAAGAAGACGAAGCAGAACCTGCTGCTGTGGAGCAAGAGGAAAGGGAGCCAGAACTTCCATCGGAAGAGCAAGAAGTGCCTGTCACAGAGCAAGACCAACATCAAGAGCAAGCAGAAGCAGAGGAACAAGCCGCAGCAACAGACGCTGCGGAAGCGGCGCTGGCAGAAGAATGGCTTGAGAAAATTAGCAAAGAAAAGGCAGAGCAGAATGAGCAAGCAGAAGAAGCGCTTGCAGAGGAAGAAACTGCCACTCTTGCTCAAGAGCCCGAACCAGAAGAGCAGCCGGAACCGGAAACACTGCAGCCAGAGCCAGTGCAACAGCAAGGGCAACCAGAAGAACAAGAACCCGCGCCGGAAATGCCTTCGGCAGTGCAGGAGTTCATGGAGGGCGAAATCATCCTTGCACATTGGGACGGAGCCTTGTACGAGGCGCAGGTGCGTACACAAGCTTGTTAGAATCGCTTGTGAGCATGGTTTACTCTTGCATGGATTGGCATGTGCAGGTTGTGTCTGTTTCGGAAGGTCAGTTGACCGTCTTGTTCATTGCCGACCAAGTGGTAAGCGAGATTGACAGAGCAGCTCGTTTTGTTGTGAAGGGGCGCGAGCGGAATCAATGTGAGGCAATCTTGAGACAATGTGTGCCTCTAGTGGAAATCGAGATTGTGTCGATTTATTTTATATTCCTGAACTTTATAGGAAGCGGAGGTGTCTGCTGGAGATTGCAAACGGAAACAAGAGGACGAAGCGCAACCTGCTGCTGTGGAGCAAGAACTGCCTGTCACAGAACAGCCAGAGACAGCAGCAGAAGTTGAGCAAGCGCAACCAGAGCAAGAAGTGGTTGAAGAGGACGAACCGGCCACTCTTGGTCAAGAGCAGGCGCCAGCAGAGGAAGCGCAACCGGAGCCACAAGAAGCGCTTGCAGAGGACGAAACGGCCACTCTCGCTCAAGAACCGGAACCGGAAACACTGCAGCCAGAGCAAGAGCAAGGGCAAGGGCAACCGGAAGAACAAGAACCAGCGCCAGAGCTGCCCTCAGCAGCGCAGGAGTTTATGGAGGGCGAAATCATCCTTGCACCTTGGGAAGGGGTCTTGTACGAGGCGCAGGTGCGTACATAAGATTGTTTTGTACCCATGAACACCAATGTTTGATGAATTGACTCAAATACAGGTGTTATCTGTTTCGGAAGGCCAACTGACGGTCTTGTTCATCGCCGATCAAGTGGTAGGAAAGACAATACGAGCAGCTCGTTTCGTTAGTGCAGGGCTAGAGCGTAAATGGATCCGAGAGAGAGGGTGCGGTGCTGGTGGCGATAGGCGTAACGGAGATCTGATGGATGTTTTTTTTTTGTTTTTTTTTTTTTTTTTTTTTTTTTTTTTGTGTGTTTGTGTGTGTGTGTGTTTGGGGGGGGGGGGGGGATGGATAGGAAAGACACAGCTTGAACAGACACTGATTCCTGGCTGTAACATTTAATTTGAATTTTTAGTTGACATCGCAACCTTAGTTTTCAAAAGTCTTAGTGCTTATGTGTTCATAAAATACTAGTATCTGGATTTCTTTTGTCTGAACTGTATAGGAAGCAGAGGTGTCTGCTGGAGATTGCAAACGGAAGCAAGAGGACGAAGCAGAACCTGCTGCTGTGGAGGAAGAGGAAAGAGCGCCGGAACAAACAGAAGAGGAAGAACTGCCTGTCACGGATCAAGACGAAACGGCTCAACAAGTGCAAGAAGCAGACAAAGGTGAAGAAGATGGACTACAAGACCAACACGGCAAAGAAAAGGCCGAGCAGAATGAGGAACCAGAAGAAACGCTTGAACCAGCCGAAGAAGCGCAGCCAGAGCCCGAACAAGCGCTTGACGAGGACCAAACGGCCACTCTCGCTCAAGAGCCCGAACCAGAAGAGCAGCCGGAACCGGAGCCACTGCAGCCAGAACCAGAACCAGAGCAAGAGCAAGGGCAACGGGAAGAACAAGAACCAGCGCCAGAGATGGCCTCGGCAGCGCAGGAGTTCATGGAAGCCGAAATCATCCTTGCTCCCCATGAAGGGGTCTTGTACGAGGCACAGGTGCGTACCCAAGTGTTACCTGCATGGCCTGTACTGTGTGTATAAAATACATGCAGTCCGCATGGATTGGCATGTGCAGGTGTTGTCTGTTTCGGAGGGCCAGTTGACGGTGTTGTTCATCGCCGACCAAGTGGTGAGTAAGAACGACACATCACTGCAGAGATGATGATGATGATTATTATTATTATTATTATTATTATTATTATTATTATTATTATTATTATTATTAGTAGTAGTAGTAGTAGTAGTATAGTAGTAGTAGTAGTAGTAGTAGTAGTAGTAGTAGTAGTAGTATCAATATTATTATCATTATTATTATTGTTGTTGTTCTTGTTGTTAATCTTGTTATTGTTATTTAATATTATTATTATTATTATTATTATTATTATTATTATTATTATTATTATTATTATTATTATTATTAGTGGCACCGCGATAGCCCAGTGGTTAAGGTCTACCATCTGGGACCTGTCGCCAGTTCGATTCCCGTCGGTGCCAGTATTTTCAAAGGATATTTTCTTTGAAAGTATTGGTCTGTCTGGAAGGCTTGGAGCTGCCTTGCGGGGGTGTCAGTAGAGCCTATCGTCAAATCTTCGTACTCCCCTCGCGGGTGAGACGATGGAGGCTTATGTGCAGAAATGCATTCGCCATTGACAGAGAAGCACTATTATTATTA
>WBZZ01004948.1:22500-29576 GCA_019918135.1 Paulinella micropora
CTGCGTGAAGCTGGAGCGATGAAGGAACTGACATTGCTTTACCTATTATACTCAGTTGTATTTCCTTTATTCAAGTTTAGGCCCGGGGTAGTTAGTTTAATTTGATTCAGCCCGTGTCTAGTTCAGTTTCCTTCTGTCTAAATAAAGATCAAGTGTCTGAAGTACAGAATGGGAACCCCTCCCCCGGCAACCTGGTAAAGTTACAACGGGTTATGGAGCCTTGGTGGTGCTTCGTCTGCGTGAAGCTGGAGCGATCTTCAGTCGAGCTGCGAACCGTCAACCGCTGTAATGCCCCCAACGATAGCTCGTAAAAAGTCGGTAATACAACCAAACACAGTCCTCAAGAATGAGAATGATGTCTCGTTGTATTAGCTCAGTGAAGCCAAAAAGGAAAACGGCAACAGACCAGGAATAAAATGGCATCAGGTCCAATCCGGACAAATAATACTGAAAAACAAGCTGGTGCACCTGTCACCAGGAAAAGGTATTTTTTACCGGCTATCCGGGGGGTGATGCCTACAGTACCCCCTCCCGATTTTATGACGGAAATAGCATTTTCGTCATACACCTTCTGATTTCTTTCTGCAAATAGTATGCGCTATGGAGTCATGCCACACAGCGCATCGACCCACGGATAGACGCTAAAAGACGATAAATATATCCTCATACGGCACGTCAAAGCGGATTCTCTAGCCTTTCTTGTAAATTTTGAACTCCTTCCCCTCAATTTTTTTTTCTTTTTTTTTTCGGCAGTATGTCAAGAACAAACGTACTATTAATAAAAAAATACAAGCAACGTGGTGCTGTAGTACGATTCCCCCTTTGATCTCCTTCTTCTTCTTATCATTATCATTATTATTATTATTATTCACAGGGAGATCGTAAGTACATTGTCTTTTTTAATGACATACCCTTGTATAAGGCGGATATCCTATGATATAGTATTAGGGGGCCAGTCCTAATAGCTATATCCGAAGTCGAGGTGTATGTACCCGACCCTGCGATATACCGACACAAGTAGAGATTGACCGTGCTCAGGTACGACAGTATATAATCTATCGTAAAAAATAATTTAATGAAAGTTTCAGAGAACATTTCATTTTCGAGAACATCATCCCAGGACTTGGAAAGGGTCATACCCGGGAACACCATCGCTCAATACACTAGCGATCCCCGTATACGGTGTAGTATCATCGTCGATCGACCTTTCGCACTCGTATGTTGCGATCAAATGCCAAGTTATATCACTGAGTCTTTTTAATATTCATATTGATAACTGATGATGCATGATCAAATCATGATACGCCGTGGGCAATCAATCAGTTTATTTGAGACGCATAAAGAAAAATAGTTTCTTTGTCACTGCCTTCGTCGTCTGGCGCGGATTTCTTTGCCTGGTGGAGGACCACCAACAAAAGTCAGATCGAACTTTGACTGTTCGAGAATGTCCCAGATCTTATTAGGGATTCCGCCCAACGATAATTCAAAAGGGACATCAAGCACTCCTCTTGGCAGTGTCTGAATGGTCCACGCAGTGTAATCCTTGTCTCTGGGAGTAATTGTATCATCCCATGTCTCGAGACTTTTTGCGTCTTTATATACTGGCAGATAATGTCTTGCCTTTGGAACCTCAACCGGGTCCATACTTCTCCAGAACTGGAGTATCGGTTGTACTATCTTTGCGGCTGATGATATTTTGAGTGTCCGTGTGACACGCATCTGTCGTGGGACCGCCACGACCCGCATCAAGTATAAGTCTGAGAGAGTGTCATCAGCGACATGTTGTTCCGCTGGTCTCATCAGATAGAAAACATTTTTCACCCATGCGATGGTTGCTATCGCATCGCCTTCCTTCCATCGCTCATGGACAATCTCAACGTTGCCCGCGTTTGGGTCAGTGTCCGTCCCCTCCTCCTCCTGGTGGACGTCCTTTGATCTCATCGACCTCATCGCCTTCCTCGGTTGGTCGTTGATAAGATCATTCCGCGCTCTCCTTAGCTGCGCCTCTGTGATCTTCTCCTTCTTTCCGCTATGCTCTCGCGGAGACTTGGACTGAGTCCCCACCGCGCTTATGCGGTTAGTCTTCTCCTTGCTGTCCACCTCACTCTCCTCCTTCTCAGCTATCGGTGCCCGATAAGCATCGTCTTGGTCTATGCCAGCCTCCTTGTGGATGGGCGGCACCTCTTTGAAATCATCCTTCATCCGTTTTAACGCCTCCTCAACGGATTCATCTTCCAGTAAGAAGGGATCATACTTAATCAGCCTTCTTACATTCACAATTTGCACCTTCCCTCTACCCCTGATCTTGTAATTCAGAGGTCCCGTCTGTTCCATAATCTGATAAGGTCCTTTCCAGTGAGTGAACAGCTTAGAGCTGACTCCCTTCGGGACTTGAGGATGGTACAATAGTACAATATCCCCGACCTGGAACTTGATCTGATCCAAGTGCGCTTGTCGCACCCCTTCAGCATCAGTCTTTCGGCGCTCCGCCTCTCTATGCGCCCTGACTATTTGTTCCGCCTCCATCTTCACTCTAAGTCTCATCCCAAACAACTCATCCGCATCCGCCCAAGTGTCTTTTGGGTGAAGGAGCGAAGTCGGGATATCAGGCTCACGCCCATATACTAACTGATATGGCGAGATTGAGCTCTTCGAGCCTCCTAACGCCGTAGAGGGTAGACAGTTCATTGCAAACGCAAATGATGGTGCTGCCTCGACCCATGCTCTTTGATTCTCCTTCTTCGTGCAATACATCTTTAGCGAGGCTTTGAGGGGTCTGTGTACCCGCTCGATTTTCCCATTTGCTCGCGGGTTATAGGCAGTAACATATTGCCATTTCATCCCGTAATACTTAGATAGTTTGTCGATGACCTCGTTATTAAAGTCCGAGCCTCGATCAGAACATATCTTTCTTGGTACTCCGATCTGTGAGATGATCCTATCGATCAGCGCCTCGGCCGTCGTCTTGCCGGTAACGTCTTTGACAGGGATGATCCACACATAGTTGGTGGCTCTGTCAATAGCCGTAAGGAGGCATTTGTAACCATCCTTCGATTCTGGGAAAGGTCCCACATGATCAATGTGTATAAACTCAAACATCCCCGCATGAAGAGGAAATTCGCCAATCAGGCCGAAATTTGCCTTCAGTGGTGTTTTGTTTATCTTGCACGGGATGCATGCATCCACCGCCTGATCTATCTCCTCCTTCATCTTCTTCCACCAGAATCGCCTCGCTACGAACATATGAGTTCGTTGTCGACCCGGATGCGCCAAAAGTGGGCAATTGTGGGCTGCGACAAATATAAATCGTCTCAGACTCTCCGGTACCCAAAGGGTCCATTTGTCCGGCTGTGACGCATAGCGACCGCGAAGGCCCTTGTACCACAGTAGACCATCTCTCCATCCCATCTCCTTCATCTGATCTTTGATCGCTTTCGTCATCCGTAGCTCATCCGGGTTCTGATATAACTGTATCAGTTCTTTAAACTCCGGATCTTGAGCCTGTTGTTGCCTCCATGCGGTAGGCGAGGCTATATGGATAGTACCATCTTCTAGCCGTACCCCGATTCTTTCCGGGTCATCGTCTAGGTCACTTCTCCGCTCTTGAGGAGGCTCCGCATAAACTTCCTGCGTCTCCTCTTCCTCTCTTATGTTCGCCTTCGCATTCTCATATACCTCATAGGACCACTCAGCGTCCTCCTGGGTATGTAGCTCACAACATATCCCGTGATCCGGGCCTTGTGGACTGTACCGTAGACCTGTGCGGTCATATCGGACTCCACTCGCCATCTCCATCGCCTCAATGTGGCTGACCTCATACACCTTGTCAGTGGACAAGTCTTCCATCTCCACCGTGGACACCAACGCCGATACTTCTGAGTTAAACTCTAGCCTAGAGAGGCTATCAGCGACCACATTTCGCTTTCCCGGTAGATGGACCATTGTAAAATCGAAACAAGACAAGAACGCTTGCCACCGCGCCAGCCGTCCCGTCTGTTCATGATTCATCAACCATAACAGGTTATGATGATCAGTTCTGACAGTAAATTGAGGTGCTCCCCACAAATACTCTCTGAGCCTCTTGAGGGCCCATACTACCGCCAACGCCTCTCTTTGCCTTGTGCAATAGTTTCTCTCCGCCGCACACAACTTCCTACTAATAAACATGATTGGGCGTAATTTCTTCTCCTCATCCTCTTGTTGTAATACAGCCCCAATCGCAAACTTAGATGCGTCTGTATCGACTACGAATTGTTTCGTAAAGTCGGGCATCGTTAACACCAGTCCTCCGTCTTTCGGGTCTTTGTAAATGAGATCTTTGAGCGCATGAAACGCTTGCAAAGCCTCTTCGTCCCACTTCTCAAAGTCTCCAAAATCTATCATTTTCTCCACTTTAGCCCGTGTTGCACCCCAATCGGGTATAAACTGGCTATAGTATTGCGCCATCGCAAGGAATGAGTGCAATTCAGTGCGGTTCTTTGGTATCGGTCGATTCATAATCTCCTCCCTCTTCTCTTTGGATATCGAGACTCGATTATGGGAGATCTCGTACCCTAAGTATGTCACACTCGTCTTGGCAAGTTGACACTTCTTTAGATTGCACTTCAGGCCAAAAGCTCCGATGCGCCTGAATATATCGGACAAATGATCGATATGCTCCTCCATTGTGTTAGAGTATACGATAATGTCATCGATATAGCAAAATGCATATTCTCCCGCCTTCTGTCCCCGCCTTCTCATAAAGCCACCGTCAGACAAATCATCGTACTGACTGCTCAACATCTTCTGCATCGCCTTCTGGAAAAGTCCTGGGGCTTGCTTGAGGCCCATCGGAAGCACTTTCCATTGGTATATTTCCATACCCACCACAAACGCCGTCAGCCATCTGGACTTTTCCTCCAGTGGTATCTGCCAGAAGCCATTCTTAAGGTCAATGACCGAATAGAATTTTGCATTCCGCAGTACTCTCCTTCCTTCTTCTAATGTCGGGAGAGGATTTCTCTCTTCCTCCAGCACCTTGTTAACACGAGCATAGTTAACTGTCAGGCGCCATTCTCCTCCTGGCTTCGGCACTATTCTCGGTTGTGAGACTATTGAGGATGTTGATCTCTCAATAAAGTCCTCATTGAGCAGCTGTCTTGCTAGCTCCTCCGCTATCTTCGCCTCATGTATACTCAAATTCGCCCTTCGTGGTGCCGGTGACGGCTCCGCACCCGGTATTTTGTAAATAACCGCAGTGAAATCTTCAGGCTTGACACCACCTGCATGTGGAGGGTCAAAAATTTCCTTGTTCGCCTCTAATTTGGCTTTTAAAAGCTCCTTCTCCTTCTCCGTGCCTACTCCTTCTTCCAATATTTTCCGCGCCGCCTCTTGATAATCTTCATCAGACATCTGCTTATGTTGCTTGAGGGGTTCTCTGTCCTCCTCCAAGCCTAAGTCCTCTTCCGAGACATCATCTAGGCCCGTCTTTTCATACGTGACCGTGTCTGGCTCATCATCTTTACCGAGCTCCACCAGCATGTCAATGAGTCTCGCGTATTGCAAAGGAGCTTTACGGGTGTAAAAACCATCAAAGCATGTGAATGCTTGCGGTATCAATTTCAACTTGTCGAGGTCTCTGAGCTTCCACTTGTATGCACTGCTCTGCTCACGAGTTCCCATACGACAAGCCACCACTAGCTGTTGCTTGCAAGAGGGTACCGGTATAGGATGATCAATAAGCCGGTCCCTTATTTCCTGCGCCCATATCGCCTTCTCATTATATGGCAGGATAATAGTATACGGCTTATTATTTTCGAATAAAGTCCGTAAGCATTTCTTCACTTCAGACAGTGAACGCGGCCACGTGGGCTCGTCACCCCAGAAATCAGTAATAAAACTTTTAATAGTTTCTGGTGGAGTATCCGGGATTCGCCCCGTTCTCCTTGGTACAAACTCCTCCCTTTTTTCTTCTCCTACTTTCGCATGGAAACAGTATCCGTTAGTAATATGGACATCTGTTCCTACTCCTTCCGCGAATCTCGCCAACGACGGGCTTCTTTGTGCGACACATATAATCTCCTCCTTTCGCTTCTCGATTAAGTCATCAATAGACTTTTTGTCCCAATGGATGTCGGAACTGTGACAGTGCACACTTGGGATTCCCAATTGTCGGTCCAGGACAGTTCATCCGGTCTCACGACATGGGGGTGAACGTACACCTCAAGTGCCTCATGTGCGATGGCCATCTTTTTGTGATCCGTCGCTAGACTCAGCTCATAAGCCTCATACGAGTCAGTAGCGTTGAAGGGATCAATATCGTTCTCTTCTCCTCTTTTTACTCCATATATCACTCGCCGTGCGGCGCAATCAATCACAGCCCCCATCGTAGCCAATTGGTCATACGATAGTAATATTGACCCGTGGTAACCGGGGACGACATAGAGGTCCATACGGTATACTCGTGCGGATTTCAATTTAAAGGTCAGTGTGATGATTCCCGTGATATCTGTCCGGCTGCTCACTCCTTTGAGAGTGCCCGTTGACTTTTTCATATTTCCGTCCACCCAGTCCCGGTATCGATTAAAAAACTTCCTGCCGACAATATTAATATTCGCCATCGTATCATTACCAACTTTTAATATTGTCTTCAATGTTTCACAATAAAGTTCCGTATAACACAGAGCATCGGGCCTGTGTATATTGGCTGCGAGAACAAGAACTTTACGTTCCAAATTTTGGAGTCTTGTCTCTAAGTTTTTCAACTCCTCCTTCTTCTCCTCCTGCTTCACCTCATTAACATTTTTATTATTCTGCGGTACTGGTGCGTTTACTATTTGAGCGACATTGTCTTGTGGTACTTGAGTACACACATTGTCTTTTTGCTCGCCACCCGCCGCGACCGTAGACATTGAGTCTGTTCGTGGTTGTTTGCTTGGCCGAGGCGATACGTCTGCCATTGGCCTCCTCGCCTCCATCGCAAGTCTCGCCTTCCTATTTGCATCAGTTATCATTGGTAACCGTGCTGTATGAACGGGTATGAGACTACCTTGGGGCTGCAGTCTCTGTGTACCCACATCTTTGTTTTCACATAAGGA
>WBZZ01004949.1:7500-12500 GCA_019918135.1 Paulinella micropora
AGTCGGTGGGAGCTCCTCCTGATCTCACTGTTCGCCTTCGCTACACTCAGCCATTTCGTTCTCTACCAACTCAACACCAACTCTCACCTTCCCGCCTCCTTCTTTGCCCCCTCCTCCTCCGCCCACGACAACAACCTCCCCAAGGACATAACGACCTCCTTCTATGGGATCACAGCGCAAGAGGCAGCCTTCTTCGAGACTCTTCCAAGCCCCTTCACCCAGTCTATACCGCGCGCTCTCAACGTGCGCTTTGACGATACAAACTGCCAAGGTGATCGATACATAGCATCTGCCTGCATGGCGGCTTATATGAGCAATGAGAGGTTCCCTTAACGAAAGAAAATTTTTCTCCTTAACCCTTATCCCTGTGTCGCGTCAAAAATTGGACGATATAGCGTCCAATTCTGGAGGGCTCATTGGGACGTGATGTTGTCCACATTTAAGGGTAAAAGCGGTAATGTGCTGGGCTCAACATGACTTGTCTGCGTCCACTCTTGGAGACTGCGTCTAATATTGGACGCGCAGGGTAAGGGTTAAGGGAGCATACCGGCTTGTGTGAGCAAGTTCGTCAGCTTTTGGCGCTTTCGAAAAGCGACTTGTTGGAGCCGAAAAAAAAGGAATCACAAGATGTTTGGCAGGAGAAAAAAAAAAAGTCATGAAGCTGACGCACACACCATTGCAAAGCAAACATTTGCGTTAGCCCCTGTCCAGAACGGAAAATTGGCAAAAATTTTCCTCGGCCTAAAAAAAGATTCACCTAAAGCAGGGATTGAAGGAGTCAGAATAGTACAGTATATTATGCGGCTAGCCACAAATTTGACGTGTTTTGTGGGCGAGCCCGCAAAACACGTCGAATTTGCGCCGCATATGTAGTTTTATCGGTTACCTGACCACATTTTGCGGAGGTGACCGATAAATGGCTTGGGAGTTCATATTGAGGTTGTGTGTTGCAGTACTCGGGCCTGCCCTTGGCGTCAACTTGTGGCATAGTGGCATTTTCGACGTTCAGGACAGATATATTCATAACGCAGAAATAATCTCTCAAGCTGATTTGTTGAGAACACTCTAGGCCTGGCCTTGATGCATTTTCATATATTTTGGCGCTCAGGACAGAGTATGCGCTAAACACAAGTCATTTTTCAGACAAGTCGCATGTTGAGGGCAGCAAGCAGCAGCATGCTCCATGTAGCTCATCTATCTTCCTCTTGACGACTGGTCTTGCGACCCACCTAAACCAAACTTTTTTTTTTGGGGGGGGGGGTCTTTGTTTTTGTTTTGTCTTGTTGTTTTGTTCTGTCCAGGTAACCCCAATTACTACGGGTACTACCCTGGTTACCCAGCCTGCGCCAAGAGGTATGTGTATGTATGTATGTATGTATGTATGTATGTATGTATGTATGTATGTATGTATGTATGTCTGTATGTATGTATGTATGTATGTATGTATGTATGTATGTATTTATGTATGTATGTATGTAATTTATTTATGTATGTATGTAATGTATGTATGTATGTAATGTATGTATGTATGTATGTATGTATGTATGTATGCATGCATGCAGCATGCATGCATGCATGCATGCATGTATTTATGTATGTATGTATGTATGTATGTATGTATGTATGCAGAGTGAATGAGACTCTTCGCTCATTCCAAGCCGCATCGCCATACTCACTAGCCAGACTGGAGTGGCAAAACCAAGGTCATATCTATCTATCTATGTGTCTGTCTGTCTGTCTGCCTGCCTGCCTGTCTATCTCACTAGCCAAACTGTAGGAGTGGCAAAACCAAGGTCATATCTATCTATGTGTCTGCCTGTCTGTCTGTCTGTATGTCTGTCTGTCTATCTCACTAGCCAGACTGGAGTGGCAAACCAAGGTCATATCTATCTATCTATGTGTCTGTCTGTCTGTCTGCCTGTCTGCCTGTCTGTCTGAGTAGCCAGACTGGAGTGGCAAAACCAAGGTCATATTTATCTATCTATTTGTCTGTCTGTCTGTCTGTCTGCCTGTCTGCCTGTCTGTCTGCCTGTCTGTCTGTCTGTCTCACTAGCCAGACTGGAGTGGCAAAACCAAGGTCATATCTATCTATCTATGTGTCTGTCTGTCTGCCTGCCTGTCTGTCTGTCTGCCTGCCTGCCTGTCTCAGTAGCCAGACTGGAGTGGCAAACCAAGGTTATATATATCTATGTATGTGTCTGTCTGTCTGTCTGTCTAACTATCTATCTAACTATCTATCTATCTATCTATCTATCTATCTATCTATCTATCTATCTATCTATCTATCTATCTCACTAGCAAGACTGGAGTTGCAAAAGCAAGGTTATAGCTATCTTCTATGTGGCTCTATCTATCTATCTATCTATCTATCTATCTATCTATCTATCTCACTAGCCAGACTGGAACGACAAAACGAAGGTTATATATATATATACATATATATATATATATATATGTATGTATGTATGTATGTATGTATGTATGTATGCATGCATGTATGTATGTATGTATGTATGTATGTATGTATTTATGTATGTATTTGTCTGTGTCTCTGTATGTTTGTCTATCTATCCATCCATCCATCTATCTATCTATCTATCTATCTATCTATCTAATCTATCTATATCTACCTATCTACCTATCTACCTAGGCGTCGACGGGAGCTACTGTTCGATTTTGGTCTATCTATCTATCTATCTATCTATCTATCTATCTATCTATCTATCTATCTATCTATCTTATATCTATCTATCTACCTATCTATCTATCTACCTAGGCGTCGACGGAAGCTATTGCTCGATTTTGGACTACCTTTACAAGACTGAGGTATGTATGTATATATGTATGTATGTATGTATGTATGTATGTATGTAACTATCTTTACAAAACTGAGGTTATGTATGTATGTATGTATGTATGTATGTATGTATGTATGTATGTATATATATATGTATTTATGTATGTATGTATGTATGTATGTACACGCTCGATTTCGGACTATCTTTACAAGACTGAGGTATGTATGTATATATGTATGTATGTATGTATGTATGTATGTTTGTTTGTATGTATGTATGTTTGTATGTTGTTTGTATGTATGTATGTATGTATGTATGTATGTATGTATGTATGTATGTATGTATGTATGTCTGTATGAATGAATGAATGAATGAATGAATGAATAAATGAATAAATGAATGAGCATGAATGAATAAATCTATGAATGAGTGTATGCCTGTGCATATTTGCAGCAACGAATTCGCCCCCCCCCCCCCCCCCCCCCCCATCTGTGTATGTATGTATGTGTGTATGTATGTATGTATGAATGAATGAGTATGAATGAGTATGAATGAGTATGAATGAGTATGAATGAATGAATCTATGAATGTACTTGTTTTTTGCAGCAACGGATTTGCCCCCCCCCCCCCCTTCCCCCCCCCCCCCCCCACCATCTGTGTATGTATGTATGTATGTATGTATGTATGTATGTAATGTATGTATGTAATGTATGTATGTATGTATGTGTGTATGTATGTATGTATGAATGAGTATGAATGAGTATGAATGAGTATGAATGAGTATGAATGAATGAATCTATGAATGTACTTGTTTTTTGCAACAACGGATTTGCCCCCCCCTCCCATCTGTGTATGTATGTATGTATGTATGTATGTATGTATGAATGAATGAGTATGAATGAGTATGAATGAGTATGAATGAATATGAATGAATGTACTTGTTTTTTGCAGCAACGGATCCCCCCCCCCCCCCCCATGTATGTATGTATGTATGTGTGTATGTATATGTGTATGTATGTATGTAAATATGTATCTATGTATGTATGTATGAATGAATGAATGAGTATGAATGAGTACGAATGAGTATGAATGAATGAATCTGTGAATGTACTTGTTTTTTGCAGCAACGGCTTTGCCCCCCCCCCCCCCCCATCTGTGTATGTATGTATGTATGTGTGTATGTATGTATGTGTGTATGTATGTATGTGTGTATTTATGTATGTATGAATGAGTATGAATGAGTATGAATGAGTATGAATGAGTATGAATGAATGAATCTATGAATGTTTGTATGTATTTATTTTTTGCAGCTACGGATTTGCCCCCATCTATGTGATTTATGTATGTTGTATGTATGTATGCATGTATGTATGTATGTATGTATGTATGTATGTATGTATGTAATGTACGAATGAATCAACGAGTATGAATGAGTATGAATGAATGAATCTATGAATGTGTGTATGTATTTGTTTGTGTTTTGCAGCAACGAATATGCCCCCCATCGTG
Organism: Paulinella micropora; assembly: GCA_019918135.1. Classification (NCBI taxonomy): domain Eukaryota; phylum Cercozoa; class Imbricatea; order Euglyphida; family Paulinellidae; genus Paulinella; species Paulinella micropora. The sequence continues at coordinate 11,808 of WBZZ01004949.1, forward strand.
GCAGATGCCTCTCAACACAGCGCCCATCAAAGGTGTCAATTTGGTAAGATTATCTATCTATCTGTATATCTACCTATCTAAGTACCTACCTATCTATCTACCTATCTGAAAACCTACCTATCTAGCTACCTATCTACCTATCTACCTATGCCTCTGAACACAGCGCCATCAAAGGTGTCAAGTTGGTAAGATTATCTATCTATCTGTCTATCTACCTATCTAAGTACCTACCTATCTATCTACCTATCTAAAAACCTACCTATCTATCTACGTATCTATCTATATATGTCTCTGAACACAGCGTCCATCAAAGGTGTCAGCTTGGTAAGATTATCTATCTATCTATCTATCTATCTATCTATCTACCTATCTATCTACCTATCTATCTACCTATCTACCTATCTATCTATCTACCTATCTTTCTATCTATATATGTCTCTGAACACGGCGCCCATCAAAGGTGTCAACTTGGTAAGATTATCTATCTATCTATCTATCTATCTATCTATCTATCTATCCATATATCTATCTATCTATCTACCTACCTACCTAAGTACCCACCTATCTATCTATCTATCTACAAACCTACCTATCTATCCACCTATCTATCTATCTATATATGTATCTGAACACGGCGCCCATCAAAGGTGTCAACTTGGTAAGATTATCTATCTATCTATGTATTTATCTACC
>WBZZ01004950.1:0-5000 GCA_019918135.1 Paulinella micropora
TGAGTTGGGACGTTCCCGTGAATCTGAACGCCCTCCCCGACGTCGCGGTGGAGATCGATCTCGGCTCCGCTCCGGTGACTTATCTCGATTCCGTGAATCGCGTCGTCCTCGGTCGTATCCGCCACGAACATGCCCTCCTCGATCGTATCCTCGTCGATCTCGGGCTTCATCCCTCTCGTCGTAATGACGACCGCCCGATACATGAGTGACCTCACGATCACTACGACGATCTCTTGACCTTGAACGACTACGTCGGTTGTCAAGGTGCCCTCGATCCGACCGATCGCTCGAACTAGCGACGAGCTCGACGAAGAACTAGCAGCCGACCTTGCTGAGGACGCATCCGATGACCCCCGTAAATTCCATGAGGGGTCCACGGATTCATTCCCGTGCCTGCCCGGGATATCTCTTCCCATAGACGCCGGTGCGTCGCCGCCATCTGAAGTGAGAGGGTTCCATACCCTGAACTTTTCCCATTCACCCTTCACATAAGGTGCCTCACCAGGATCCGTCCATCCCTTCTGATCGTATGCCTTCCGATCACGATCCTGAAGGTTCTTGAGCTCCTGCGAATACTTATTCGTATTCAACAAGCCATGGAAGGGACCCACTGGATAGTCGTAGCGTACCTTCCTCAAGACTTCCTTCTGCACCGAGTCATCCCAGCCTTCAGGATGAAAATTCTGGCAATTGCTCTTGCACATGGCTCCCGATTTGAGCCACAAGGCTCCCGCCTTCTTCATGCACAACGGCCTATGCACCCTGGGGTTGTAGTATGACCTCTGGAACCGTTGACGACCTTGCCCCGGCCCCCTTGGGGTCTCTGACCATAGAACTGAGGTCCCCTGCGCGAGTACCCCTGGCCCCAATAAACTTCATCCCCGGGCTCGAATGGTCCCGCACCATCCCCTCCCCCCTGGTTCTGATTACCTTGAGTGGGAGTCCCTGACCTCGGACCCGACCACTTCCTCTCATCGATGATGGTTTTCTGGACTCGACGCATGACTTTCCCCAACACGTCTTCATCCACGTTCCATATCTCCGGACTGGCCTCAGGGGTAGACTGTCCAGTACCCTTGAGGAGGTATTCCCATACCTCTGTGTCCGTCTGAATCTCTTTCGCCATCTTAATAAAGACTTGATTGTTCAGATCGAACAATGCCACAGCCGTCAATTTGAAGGCTTCTGCAGGTGTGAGCATAATCACCATGTCCATTATCCTCTGGAACATGTAGTGGAGTACAGGCTTCTTATTCACCATCCACTTGATCTCCGCCTGCTGCTGACTGACCTCCTGTGACTTAGAGGCAAAAACATGGTAGCCCATCTTCTCTGCGAGCATCAGACCAATACTATCGACACACATGGCGTCGAACCGAGTAGACTGCAGCTTTCCCCAAAAAGCTGCCCACACCTCGCTTTGCATAAGCCATTCGTTGTCCACCGATGACTGACAACGAAAGAACCTATCAGCCACTATGGCCACATCCTCAGACGTATAAATGTTAGCTGAACGACAGACCCGACGTACCTCTGTCAGCCACATACGAAGCTCAGAGATATGCCTAGGAGTTGCAACCTTCTGATTGTCCAGAGCAAAAGCCTTCTGGTCACCCAGAAGGCGGTCCACATCCTTCTGGTGACGCTCAATAGTACGACGTCGTTCCTCGTCGTTCTTTTCCATCTTACGGTTCCATGACGAAACCGCAAGCTTTCGTCGTTCTGCCTGGCCATCCCAAGCCACAGCAAAATGATAAAAAGCTTTGGCCATATAAACGATGGCATCCACTACCAGCAATCGTTCCAACGTGACGAGATTTTCAGACGATCCCGCTGTAGCCCAAGTGGGCTTTGTCCCTGAGACTGCCTTGTCCCAGAAGCCATCCATTGCGTCGAAAATGGGCGTGAACACGTCGTCTATTGAGAGCACTTTAGCCCCAACACCACTCTTGGGCCGAAAAATAAAGTTGCCCATTGCGTGCACAGTGGGTGACACTCTGGCCCAAACCTGACTCTGAAACTGAGCAAACTTTTGCACTTCAGTCCATCTTGGATGCCCTTGATCCAAGACATCCCAAGACGGCCAACAGCCAACCAAGTCGTACACAGGCTGTCCGTGACGTTTGACAAAGTCACGAGAAAAGTCTCCAGCCATGGCAGTGGTGCCCCAGGCTTCAGCTTGGACTTGTCCCAACCTCGCTATATTGAGATCGACCATTCCCTCCGTTGATGCCATCAATCTGGACGCATCCAGCCTCTCAGGCGTCCAGTAGTGGGTCCCCATGCCCACAGCTTCTGCAATCTGAACCACCATCTCTGCTGCCACCATAACATTGGCCACTGTGGTGCGTCCGATCACAAGTGTGTCCCACACGTTCCTCGTCGAACCAGGCGAGATAGCATTAATGCATTGTCTGACCGTCTGCAATGCCTTTGTGGACGGTAACTGGTCCGCCCAACTATCACCTGTGAGACGAAACTGCCACATCGTCTTCAAATCGTCTTCCAGACGAGCAGAGATGAAGTGCAAAGAGGGAGGTGTTCCCCCTGTTGTTGACGAACTCGACGCTGTGAGGGCTCCTGCCCCCATAAAACGTGTACCAAGAGAGGAAGGTACCAAAGACCCACCCCCCCTAGTATACGCTGGTGTAGAATAAGGGCTGCTTGCTGTCAACATCCTCCTCCTATTCTCACGTGGTAACATATCGAAATGAGAAAGAGAAGAGAGATGTGGGAAAGCAACAAATGACACACACAGCCGCTGACACACACACAACTGCTCCACACACAGCTTATGAGTTATGCTGGTGACACCTGTTTCCTCCAACCGAATACAAAACAAATGTGCGTGCTCCTACACCTCACACACAATCTGTTTCTATCCCTCTTCCCCTAAGGAGAGCTCAACTGTCTAAAGCAAAACTTGAAAAAGGTCAACACCCTTTTCTGTCGGAAATTCCGAGGTGCCAAAACCTCAAGAAAAACAAGGCAAGAAAAACGTGAGCACTTGAGCTTTTCGTGAACCTCACGAAAAGCAAAAGCAAAACCCCGTTCAATTTTTGTTAGTGGCTCCAGATGCAACCGGAACAGCTACTCTGACACTTAGTCGTACCTCAACTGTAGAGGGGCAGACCAAGCATAAGAGTCAAGTAACGACAAACCGGACAACACTTGATGCCACTATGTAATGTACGGGCCGGCCGACAGCACTAAGCCGAGGTTATTCCGCAGTCCCAGCAACCTCTTGCAAGACGTCACCGAATGTGCAAGTGCATACACCAAGCGCGGTTGCTAGAGCTGCCTCGAAACCCCACCCATAACAATCTGGTGTCTGCTGGGTCACCGGGCCTGGGCTATCAACCAGCATATGCGGAGTTTAAGATCTTTTACGCGCGCAACGACCCTCCTCCCCAGCAAGTCGGTAACCTAACCAAACACAGTCCTCAACTGAAAAAGAGAGTGAATGTCTCGTTATATTAGCTCAGTGACGCAAAGCCGAACTTGAAAGCCGCCAAAACACCAGGATCAAAATTTGGCATTTCAGACGTGTCCGGCCAGACGAAATCTGTAAATAAGTTTTTACCTGATAATTCGGGGGGTGATGTCCACACTTCCTCCTCTACAAAAGAGAGGAAACCAGTATGGTGGGAAAATGTAGGAGACTGTCAGCGGCGGCCAAGCAACAAAAAGGAAACAGAGAGCAATTTCCCAATGTCTGATAACTATAAAAGCTTAAAAGCCTATCGTTCCCCCGATTTCGAAAACTTTATTGATATTAATATAGCACTCTACATCTTGACGCAACATACGACACTGGCAACTCAGTCACAAGTTGATCCCGTGACGCCTTCACTGCCACTGCTGCTATCCAACGATTGCCGGTATATCACGTGACAAAACGTTCTCGGTTAGTCAAACCAAGATTACAAGCTATCGAACGATTTATCGTTGGTTAGCTTATATATACAAGTTCTGACCTACATGCATGCTTCCTTTTCAGCTCTACGAAAAGCAAGCGTTCTTTAACTTCATTAAAAGTCGTTCAGTGGAAAAAAAAGGTACCCAAGCTCGAAGTGGTAAACGAACTCGAGTCAAGTAAGCCGGTGGCAGCGGTGAGCCTCGCACTAGCTATTTGGCTGCACTAGTTGACTCTGATCGAGGGGGAGGATGGAAAATCCATACAAGTGAGCCAGCCAGCGTCGGTTACTCGAGTGCAGCCAACAAGATCAACATGCTGGAGGGGCAGAGCTGCTAATTGAGCAAGCCCCGCGTTTGTAATTTGCCTGCAGTGTCTAAGATCAAGATGGTTGAGAGGTAGGGTAGTCAGGTGAGCCAGTCCGGCGTCCGTGATTCGCCAACAGTGCCTGAGATCGAGATGGTGAAGAGGAAGGGAAGTCAGGTAAGCTAGCCCTGCGTCCGTGACCCGCCAACAGTTCCGGAGATCGAGATGGTGGAGAGGGAGGTCAGTGAGGTGGGCCAGCCCTGAGTCTGTGATCAGACCGCAGCAGTTGAGTTCGAGTTGCTGGAGGGGCAGGCGAGTCAAGTAAGCCAGCCCGGCGTCCGTGATTTTCCGGCAACAGTTGAGTTCGAGGTGCTTCAAGGGAAGCCCAGACAAGTAAGCCAGACCAGCGTCTGTGACATGGTCGCACTGAAAGAGAACGAGCTGCTGAAGAGGAAGTGCAGACAAGTGAGCGAGCCCCGCATCCGTTACTTGCCTGCAAAATCTGAGACTGAGGTGCTCAAGGGGGAGCTCGCGCAAGTAAGCCAGGCCAGTATCTGTGATGTTGCTATTCTTTACAGTCAAGCTCTGGACCCCAAGGCCTCGCAACAGACCCAACGCAGAGTCGACTGTGCCACGAGCCAGGCAGACTTTTCGGAAGCATACATTGCTCTCCCTCCAGACTTGCGACCAGCCTGTCAGTATACCATCAGGCTCGTAATTTCTCAGGTCAAGCTCATGGAAGCCTCTCCACACGCTTGCGTTCTTAAGAAGCTCTGGA
>WBZZ01004950.1:10000-20000 GCA_019918135.1 Paulinella micropora
GTATTGCTGTGTTCCAGAGTATGTTCTGAATTTTGACAAACTAATTTTCGACCTATGTTTTCCTAGTTGTTTTTTTTTGTACCGTACTTCTCTGCAAAAACCATTAGGCAGGATTACTCAACATAACATGTGAATTCATTTGTGCACTTGTGTGTAAAAATGAGTGCAGAGTGCATCATGCAAACAACATTTTTCAGTTAAAAACACCATACTTGCTATGTCCTGAGAAGTGAAAATTGCGGTCGAAAATAACGGTGAAAAATAGTTAGCTACCTCTTTTTTCGAAAACAAACACTTGTGTCACGCTTGCTTTTGCTTGAAACGATGTGGTTTGAACATTTACCTGCTTTGAAGTACTTGACCTCCGACATGATTTTGGTGGCGCCGGCCCGTGAAATTTCTGTGGCAATATTTGACAAGACCATGCCATTCCCGGAGAAGAAACCAGAAAAATTTCCAAAAAATATTTGAACAGACAGGCCTATCGACATACGTAGCCTTTGAAGTGAAGGCCGCACTAAATTTTTTTTTATTTGACGGTTTTTGCGGGGTCGAGATTGGTAAAAGTCATGGCTAGAGAGGGTTTTGTGTTTTTTGTGTGTGTTTTTCTGATGCATACTTTCACGTCCCGTGGCCTTGCACAGTCTTTCCAAACGTTGTGCCCATGCTGTCTGCAAAATGGTGTGTTGTAAACTTATCTGTAGCATGTGTTGTTCTTTCTTCCCTGAAGCCCTTTTTTGCACCTGTCTTGTATCACTCCTATATGTGTTGTGTGTGCTTTTCTGGGAATGTAATGTGCTGAATCTATTCACAATCACATGGTCTTTGTGTTTTATATATGTTCAACTCCTGCTTCTTTCTTTGTAACCCTGCTGTTGGTGATCTGTTCTGGGGAGGCTGCAGACAGGCAAAAAAAATCATGGGTAAAATCTTTAGAGATTTTCAATTTTTTTTCTGCGCTTTCTGTACAAAATGCTTTTATTAAATAGTCTCTTTGATTTCCTTCACTTTCTGTACTTGTGCCGGCCTTGTATTTATATCAAAAGTTCTGAGTGAGGGCCTTATGCACTATTTTTGCTGATTTTGGCCGGTTTGTTTGCAGTCTTAAGGTTACCTTTTTGTAAAAAAACTTTGTACATTTAATTATAAGCATACATAGAAAGATATTATATAAAAATTTATTGAAGAGCATACAGGGAACATATGAAAACTGACTCTGATTTTTGGTCATCACAAGCACCATTTTTTTGAAGTGGCATGGTGGCCAGTTTTTTCCGGTGGGGGGTGTGCCTCCCCAGAACAGATCACCAACAGCAGGGTTACAAAGAAAGGAGCAGGAGTTGAACATATACAAAACACAAAGACCATGTGATTGTGAATAGATTCAGCACATTACATTCCCAGAAAAGCACACACAACACATATAGGAGTGATACAAGACAGGTGCAAAAAAGTGCTTCAGGGAAGAAAGAACAACACATGCTACAGATACGTTTACAACACACCATTTTGCAGACAGCATGGGCACAACGTTTGGAAAGACTGTGCAAGGCCACGGGACGTGAAAGTATGCATCAGAAAAACACACACAAAAAACACAAAACCCTCTCTAGCCATGACTTTTACCAATCTCGACCCCGCAAAAACCGTCAAATAAAAAAAAATTTAGTGCGGCCTTCACTTCAAAGGCTACGTATGTCGATAGGCCTGTCTGTTCAAATATTTTTTGGAAATTTTTCTGGTTTCTTCTCCGGGAATGGCATGGTCTTGTCAAATATTGCCACAGAAATTTCACGGGCCGGCGCCACCAAAATCATGTCGGAGGTCAAGTACTTCAAAGCAGGTAAATGTTCAAACCACATCGTTTCAAGCAAAAGCAAGCGTGACACAAGTGTTTGTTTTAGAAAAAAGAGGTAGCTAACTATTTTTCACCGTTATTTTCGACTGCAATTTTCACTTCTCAGGACATAGCAAGTATGGTGTTTTTAACTGAAAAATGCTGTTTGCATGATGCACTCTGCACTCATTTTTACACACAAGTGCACAAATGAATTCACATGTTATGTTATGTTGAGTAATCCTGTCTAATGGTTTTTGCAGAGAAGTACGGTACAAAAAAAAACTAGGAAAACATAGGTCGAAAATTAGTTTGTCAAAATTCAGAACATACTCTGGAACACAGCAATACCTTTAATACACTGAAAAACTAGACCGTCGGCTACCTACTCCCAATAAAAAAATTGAATTTTGTGCAAACAGCACCTCAAAATCTTGAATATTGAATAAGTTTACCTGCTTTGAAGTTGATGGGCGCTCTAACGACCAGGAGAACTTGCATATGAAACTGCTTTGAAACGGGGATACACTTCCTATACTGACGTGCTACGAACTCCAAATTAGTAGCGATTGCAAACCCCTTTCGACAAAATTTCCTCCCGGAACTTGAAGAACTAAAACACGGGCCACGATGTGCTCGGCGCGGCCGCGATGTATGCCTTAATATTGTGAAACACTGTGACAAGGTCTGGTGCGGCTGGCATAAGTTCCGGCCAATATGCAGGCATGCGCACGCACCTTACCCCCGTCACCGCAAACAACATATCCTGTAATTCAACCCGCCGTTTGCGCTGCGGCACCGTGAATTTTTGCGTTATCCACGACCAGGTAATCGCCTTCTGGTAAAATTCCATTATGACACGCATCAACCAGTGACTCAAAATAATCCAGCGCGTTGTTGGAACCATCCCTTATAGATAAAAGAGACCCCCCTCTCGGATGTGTCAGACTAGTTACATAAGTGACGCTGAAGGCGGTTCTCGCTGCTTCTAACATGTGCCTGGTTTGTACGATTCTCTGTCGGGCCAGGCGGACCCCGGCTTTGCCTTGACCGACTGCAGTCTGTGCAACAAATAAATATTTACCCACTAAGCATTACTAGCAAAGGACAAGTATCCCTAGTTACCACAGCATATGTAATTTGGGCCCTCACAACACAAAGTTAAGTGCGTGGCCGGTTTAAAAATAATAAAACATATACAGTTAAATTCTTCAGATCACCCTGATTCAGAATCTGCAATCGATTTTAAATTATTTTTAGTAGTTTGGACAAACGAAGCTTTGAAGTTGTAAAAAAGTCACCATTTCTTGTGGAAATATTTCGGAAACTTTGTCAAAAAGACAGGTCGGGCCGTAATTTTTTTGCTGATTGAATGTGGTGAAAAAATGGTTTGCAACCACGATCATAATTAAAGAATCTGTTTTTGCTTCTTATTTTCTTAGCTTTTGAACTATCGACTTGATCGAATCACGTATTTATATGAGCAGAATTTAATCTGTAATTATATTTTTCATTATTTTTCACAAGGAATCTAAAAAAAAATTTTGCCTCCGACCCGGGGCCGCTCTCAGGCCGCGGGGCCCTACTGCGGAAACCAACTTTCGCTAGTTTCGAGGACTGACTGCCTCGAAGCTCGCCGTACCTCTGCGTGGACCTGGAAAAAATCCCAGATAATTGATTTTGTTTTGTCTGCTTCTGATTTTTTTGCTTGGCATCTTTTATATATGTAATATTATTTTTATAAATCTAGTAAATGTAAAATAATTATTTCCTTTCTATTGCCTTTTTCCTGTCTATTTCCTTTTTTGTTTTGTGCTTTTCCTTTTTGTCGTCTAACTTCCTTGTCTTTTTTGATGCAGTTTTTTGTGTGATTTGGTAGCTGAAAGAGCAATTTTTAGCAGTTATTTTCTGTAAAAAATAACAAAAAAAAAAAAAAAAAAAAAAGAATCTTCTAAAGCCTTCATTAGGTAGGTACATTGCTAGATTCGAAGGCCTTCATTGGCAAAAGTAGTATTAGTAGTAGTTTAATAGGAAAGCAGTTCCCTTTACGGAAACTTTACTCCTAAAGACAAACCAGAAGCAGGACTACTGGGATGACTTACTTCAAGCTAAATGAAATAATCTATACATGCTGAAAGACCAAATCCCCTAAACTAAACGCAAGTCTCAGGATCTAAGAAGCCTCCAATAACAAGGTCGAAACCAAACGCCCACCCACGATTCCAAAAAAGAAACCTCCATAACTAACCATGCGACCTATATGAGTTTATGACAACCTCTAGAGCTTATAAAAGCTCTTTAATTGCAACATGGAAGTCCTTCAGAAAACACCTCATAACATCAGTATGAAAAGAAGAGTTTAAGGACCAAGTGCCTAATAAAGATGTCCAATGTTTACTAGAAAATAGTACCATCAGGAGAAAAAATCGAGCCCAAATATTTCAGTTGTAGAGACCTTAGAACAGGCTTTGTTAAAGCGCAGTCATTAAAGACATGCAGTTCAGAATGTTCATTTGTTGTGCAAATTCCACATGAATATTCACAGGAGTATCAAAGCCTCTATGAGAAAGGCCAAAGCGAAGGCAACCTGCTCTAGCGAGAGAGATCAATCTTCTCCCACCCTCAGAATTACCTTTCGTTAAATAAAGTTCCATGGATAAATTTTCCTTGATTTATAGAAGGATAAATTTGAAGTGGATAAATGTTTGACCCACTCCTGTTGCTCATAGTTATGAATGAGCATCTTAATTGCGTTTTTAGGTTTATTCTTAATAAATAAAAACATATCATTTGTGGACAAATCAGGCGTGATCATTTTAAGGTCCATTATAACCCTTCCAACCCAATTATTGTTAGCTTTGCTCAAAGTATTCAGTAAACTGATCCTGAACATGTGGTGAAGCAAACTGTGGTCAGGGAACGAAAGCAGGGACTTTAAAAAAGAAAGTCTCTTCATATTCCCTCTTCCAACTACTGACCATAATCCCAACTTGCCTTGACAGACAATATTAGGAAAGTCTTTAGGTACACGCAAAATTTTGCGAGCTAAATAATAATTTATTTTGTTGCCTTCTTCCCATGTTCTTTTTGGGTGCAAAATTCAGACCCCCAATTCATTGACTGAAACACTGAAGAGGTAATAAGTTGCATAGCTATATTAGGTGCAACCCCCCTTCTTATTCCCATAGCAAGTACCATATTGATGCACTGATTAGCTTTTTTAATCCTATCAGCCTTCATCATTTTCCAAGAAATTTTTTATCACAAGTAACTCCCAAATATTAGTAGGCATCTGCCTCCAGGAAATTTTGTCCCATAAGAGTCCACTTGTGAATGACTGTATCATTTTTATTATTAAAAATAACAATGTTAGATTTGTCTTCATTAAATTCAGCATTATTATCTCTAGCCCACATAGCACAAACATCTAATTGTTTCTGCAAATCATGGGCAGAGTAGACAATAAGACAATGTCATTAATACATAAGAGGCAACTTAACGATAGGGAAAAGGGCAGTTCCTTGTCTTGAGCAAAGAGTGTAACTCTTTTAGTAGAAGAACGTAGTTTATTTGCTAAATCAGAGGTATAAAGACAGTATAATAGAGGGGACAGAGGGCACCTTGCCTTACACCTCTATTGGTATCAAACCAAGGGGACATGCCTTCAGCCGTACTTACTCTATTCTGTACTCTGGCATAAAGACCTTTCAGGGCGGACAGGAAAAAAAGAAGATATACCCAAACCTTCTAGTTTTCTCCACAAAATGTCTCTCTCCACAGAATCAAACGCTTTAGAGACATCAAGAAAGGCAGCAAAAGTTGGACCTTTGTGATTAGTGATAACTTCGTGAAGGAGAAAAATTTGGTGCTGACTTCCCCTTCCTTTACAAGCACCACCCTGTTCAACAGGCAAAAGATTAGACGAATCTACCCACGCTTTCAATCTATTCAATAAAAGCGTAGCATAAAACTTATCAATAACAGACAACAGTGTAACTGGTCTGTACTGAGAAGCATTTAGCCGATCTCCTTTACCTTTATAAATAGGTTTTATTATTGATTTTGTATAATTCAAAGGTTTCGTGCCTGTTTGTAAACATCTATTGAATAAGAGTACGAACAATTTTTTGACATTTGGTGCAGAGTTCAATAAATTAAGAAAAAGTTCACCAGAAATGCCATCCTGTTCAACACTCTTATCAGGCTTTAAAGAAGACTCAGCCTCTTTAATATCATCATCAGAAAACGATGTTTTGTCTAATAAATTATTACTATTATTACTAGATCTACTTTGAGTAAGGTCAGGCTGAATAATAGGAGAAGAGATATGTGGACTAGGGGCCATCACATTCGATGGTCTATTTAATTGGGACTGATACTGTTTTGCAAATAACTCAGCTACCCCATTCCCTTTCACTACCATCCCATTGTCTCCTTCCGGCTGCATAGGACTACTGCTTTCCTTATTGAGAAACCTTTTAAGAATGGACCAAGCCTTCTTAGGGTTTCGTTTCATATCAGCATTGACTTGTAAGAAATCTTTTTTCCGTCTCTCATTCTTAGCATAATTTACTCTTTTTTGTATTTCATTGTTTATTATTTTTAATTTATCCTTAAAAGTTTGTCTTTTCTGCAATGAACCTGTGTTCAGCAGGATGCGCAAAAGTTTGTTTTTCTTTACTTTAAGTAGCTTGATTTCAGAATCGTGTATGAAACCAGGATGTTTCCTCATTGTATTGCTGCTGTTTTTCTTAGCTAGTTTGTCAATTATAGGGCAATAAGTGTCATGGAAGAAGGTAACAAGGTCATAGACAGAAGAATTCATTAAATGAACAGGCACCACGGGTAATGAATGGGCCGCTGGACTCATGTCCACCTTCCTTTTCCACTCAAATTTCAATTTTGGACCCACTATTTTATTAGCAGGTTGGAAGTATGAGTCTGGGGATTTAAAATCAAAAGCAATTAGTTTGTGATCACTATAATGGATTATGTACCTTGGCAATGTAAAATAATTAGATGCATAATTGAGTAGTTGGGACGAACAAAAGACATAGTCCAATAAAGAGGGCCTACCAATCCCTTCATGGCTTGCTTCAGCTTTGCCCACTAACCCAGTCAATAAAAAAAATTGATGCTTTCCATTTCTTTCACAAATTTGTCCTCGTACTCAATTGTATGATCATGAGGTGCAGGTACGTCTCTTATCCTTTCAGAGTTGACCGGACCTGATAGATTGTCGTCAGTGGAAAATTGACTGAAGTCAAATTTCGATTGAGACACCTGGAAATTGAAATCTCCCATTAAAATTACTTCTTGATTAGTTTCTCTATTAATACCATCTACTGCAGAAAGCAGTGCCCGGTGTTGAGACTTCATGTGAACCACATTTTGTTTGGGTCGTAAATAAATGTTACAAGCAATAAAAGTCTTGTGTGCAGTCCGAATGGAAATCCACTGAGACTGTATCTTATAGGAGCCATTTGTCCTTTTTATCAATGTAATTGTTAATATTGACCTTTGCTACCTTGCTCATTGATTGGCGTACCAGTAAGATTTGTCCCCCTCCTTTTTCCTTTGAGTTTCTGTGTGAAACAAACACATGTCTGTTTTTTATGTTTAATGCTCTAAGAGCATCGTACACCGTGTTTTCAGTTATATCTTTTTTCAACCATGACTCTTGAATTGCTAGCGCATCAACTGCACTGTGTAGTATTGCTTCGGTTAGCACTTCCAACAAGATTTCAGGTCTGGTAACATGGACATTATAGGTTCCAAACCTCACTGATGCTCTGCTCTTTTGTGGAGGAATGATACTTTTATTGTCCTTTCCATCCATATGATCGAGAAAACTTTTTTATAGGGTTCTTCTGCATTTATTACCTTATGTTTGCTGGTGACGCCTTTTGCCTGCGTCCCTCTTTTCTTTTGCAAAAGATCATAGATGTTATGGTTTTCCACCATTTTTCTCAGAGTAATCATGTTATCATTGTTCGTTATTATGCAATACTTGGCAATAGGTTGCACACCTTTGCTTTTTGGATGACTCCTTTTTAACGATTGGGTAGGTTCGACCATGGTACTATGCTCGAATTCTTTGAGTACTCGTACCCTACGAATTCTGATAGTCAATTTTATTGTATTTTTTTGTTAACAATCTCAAATTGAGTCTTATTGTTGTTGACCGAAGTCTTCGCAATTAGGTCCGGTTTGTTATTAATTTTATGTTCCGTTTTGGAATGAGACTCTGTATCTATTAGTGAGTACTCGTTCGAAGTACTGAAAATTGCAGACTGTCTAACTAAAGCCGAACAGCCATACTGGCTGGTAGGGTTAGGAGTCCGCAGAGTCGATGAAGTCGTCCAAAGTCTCCCGGGCTTGGCCCGTCAACGTTGGAAATAGTCCTCAGCAAGGGGTTTGGTAAGCCCTTTTGCTGCACTGCAGCTGTTTGCAACCTCCTTGACAAAACGTGCTTCTTCCTTAGTTGGAAACAAGACATGAACCCCGAAAGAGAATTTGACCTGTGCGGCTTTCATCAGCTCAGCCCGGATAGCCAAAGGCACAGGAGCGTTGGGTTGGCCCTGTCTGTGACTGCCTTTCTGATCCACTCGTTGACAAGCTTGAACAGCGCAACATTGCGTTGGACTTGGTCAGTAAAAAAAATTTTGCCCCTTTTCAAAGCAATTCACCAAAACTCGCAGAGGCTGGCCACCAAGGTTTGGAACCTTTCCCCAGCCAAAAATAATGAGATTTTCCTCAATTCTCTTGTGCCCAGATGACTTGGCCTGGGGAAGAGCTGCCAAGCGTTCACGTAGGGCTTTGTTCTCTTCTCTGAGCATGGCCATCTCAACATCTTTCTGAATAGCCCTGGTACTGGGTCTGGGTAGTTTGTATTCCCCAATGCCTTTCGGATCATTGGTTTTGGCACCAATGATCTCTTCCGACTCAGGCAAACGCGTATTTTCCCACGTAGGGTTACGTTTTACAGGCGGCGATAAGGTTCTCTGTTTTTTGGGCTTGGCCTCCTGGATCAAGTCCTCCCTTTCAGGCGAAGGCAAAGGATCTCTCACCGTAGAGTGACCAGTAGAAGACCGCAAAGGCTATATATTTCCTCAAACTTTGCAGCATGTTCTGCTAGGTTCGGGGTTCATATAAACGACTCATCCTCCTCGTCTTCCAAAATTTGGTTGTCGATCTCTGGGATGATGTCAAGGTCCTGATCACCTGCTAGACTTGCAGGTGCAGGCTTAGGTGCAGGCTTCAGTGCATGTTTTTTTTTTTTTTTTTTTTTTTTTTTTTTTTTTCAGTATCATCTGTAAAGTTCAGTGGAGACAAAGAGTCTGCAGAATGTAGGGGGTCTTCCTCTTTTTGCTGGGGCAGAGAGATTGCAACACCCTGGTCCTCATATGATGTTTTTTTGATGGTAGGGATTCTCTTCCAATTAGTTTTTCTGGGAGATTCCACCTTGTGAAACTCTGCCATTACCCCTTTAGTTAGTTGGGATTTGAGGTCGATAATTGTTTTCTCTAGATACACTAACTTGAGGATGAAGGTAGTGACAGCCATTCGAATTCCGTTGTTCTTGGGCTCAGATGTGACCTCAATACGAGGTCCAAACTGACCCTGGTAGTAGACGTTGATCCAAACCACAGAGCTAGCTATAGCAAGAGCGAATTCTACGCGAGTAACGAAGTGGCAAGTGACATTCGTCTCGCTTACTGCTTGCGTCTTGATTTTCAGTTCGTTTCCAATTTTTGTTGCCCAGGACGTCATGTTGTTGTCCACGTTAGCCCTCCCCCCTGCAGTCAAGATCATCAGGGCAGTGATCTTGTTTGAGAGTTTCTACTAGTACTGTTCTAGAGCGCTAGCTTGAACTTTTGTCGGAACTTGATTTTTCCAACATTGTTAAAAAGTAACATTGAATTGAGGTTAGCAAATGTTTTTTCAAGTAGAATGACATTAATATTTCGTCACTCGATGGAGTAGGTTTCGATGGGTCAGCCATGCTGCCTCACTTTTTATTTCAAGTTTTTTAATTTATAGATTGAAAATGATGTCCAAAGGCCTATTGCAGGCCCCACCGGATGATTTAATATTTCCTGCTCAGGTAATTATAAAGTTCGATATGGCTGAAAAATATTCACTACCCGGAGTGCGAAGATA
>WBZZ01004950.1:25000-35000 GCA_019918135.1 Paulinella micropora
TTTTTGGCAATATTAATATTGCATAATTCTAATATTAATGTTGCTTTTTGGCAATATTAATAATGCATCAATTTCAATATTAATATTGCTTTTTGGCAATATTAATATTGCATAATTTTAATATTGATATTGCTTTTTGGCAATATTAATATTGCATACATGTCAATATTAATATTGCTTTTTGGCAATATTAATATTGCGCGCACCGAGCAGGAATTCCTGCCCGATTCCAAATCCCTGAACCTGAATTTTTTCTTTCATACAAACCTACTTGATACGGACAAAACATTACGTCCGAACCTTTTGATACAGGCAAAACAAGAATTGTTTTGAAAATGATGCATGCATTTCAATATTAATATTGCCTTTTTGCAATATTACTATTGTACATTTCAATACTAATATTGATTTTTGGTAATATTAATATTTGCTCTTTTGCAATTTAAATATTGCATAAATGTTCATATCTATATTGCTTTTTTGCAATATAAATATATCATTGATATTTTAATCTGTTTTAATGTTTCTCTTTATCTATTTTAATACATACATACGTCAATATCTCTCAACATACATACATACATACATACATACATACACACATACATACATCATCAATATTTTTATCTGTTTTAATGTTTCCAGGAACAACATATCAACAAATTTGGTTTCTGTGTCGGTGCGTTGCAGCCGAGGCAGCAGGGACGGCAGGGCAACGAAGGGAGAGGTCCACATCCCAAGCGTGCTAGACTTAGTCTATTCAGAACCTCTTCTTCTTCTTCTTCTTCTTCTTCTTCTTCTTCTTCTTCTTCTTCTTCTTCTTCTTCTTCTTCTTCTTCTTCTTCTTCTTCTTCTGCTTCTGCTTCTGCTTCTGTTTCGAGTTCAAGCTCATCTTCGTCTGAATCGCCTTCTTCGAGTAGTGACTCAGAGGAGGAAGCACGTTCCCCGCCTTCCAGTGACTCTGAAGAAGGCAGGCCCCGGAATTCTGGGACAAAGGCTGCAATCGTTGATATCTTGAAAAGACCTTTTGTGCAAGGATGGGCTGTAAATTCCCAACAAGCCACAATCGCGCATGTAGCAGTAGCTTTGGTGGAGATCATGACAGTCCACCGTGCATCCTACGCGCTGATGATAGTATTTTATAATTTTCTTTGTCAGTTCGTCCTTCCCGATTTCCACGCTAGCACGTGGTTTAAGTTGATGTACCTCATTATATTCAACCATCTCTTCCTCGGCTTACTACCTATCAGAGGTCACCTGTTTCGCACTGTCTCCTGATAGTGTTCAATATTTACATTGACTAAATATCAATCTCTATATTGCTTTTTTGCAATATAAATATTGACTAAATTTCAATATTTATATTGACTTCTTGAAATATTAATATTGCATCAGTTTCAATATCAATATTGCTTTCTTGCAATATTAATACTGCATAGATTTCAATATTAATATTGCTTTCATGCAATATTAGTATTGCATAAATGGCACTATTAATATTGTTTTTTGTGCAATATTAATATTGTTGTTTTGCAATAATAATATTTCATCAATTTCAATATTAATATTGCTTTTCTGCAATATTAATATTGCATACATTTCAATATTAATATTGCTTTTTTGCAATATTAATATTGCATATATTTCAATATTAATATTGTTTTTTTTGTTTTAAGTTGATGTACCTCATTCAATCATCTCTTCCTCAGCTTACTACCTATCAGAGGTCACCTGTTTTGCACTGTCTCCTGATAGTGTTCAATATTTACATGGATTTTGTGCACTATGTATATAGACATATTTCGTCGCAATTTTTGTTTTTATTCATAATCACCGTTCGCAATTGTTATTTTGCATCCGGGTGATAGGTGCTCCAGGGACTGCAGCCTGACTCCTGTAAGCATTCCTGCGGTGAATTATCAAGAGGGACATCCTTTAAGGGCCGAAAAGGTGCATTCTGTCGAATTACGAACTATTTTCCGAGAGTTCTTGTCTGCAGTTACGTGGCAGAACATATACGATGCGACGGTATGTCATACATGCGTCGTCGCTGGCAGCATGTGTTGCATTAAGTGCTCGCCTCGCTTTCGCGAAAAGATGGAACAGAACTCAATACCCGGCCTCGTCTCCATTCCAATCTTGGTCGGAGGCGATGGCCTGCCATTAAATCACGGAAAATTTGGCATTGCCCGGTCGGGTTGGTTGAACACTATCTTCAACGTGGCTTCACCATCAGTGAGAAGAGAGCGCATGATAGGTTCGCTGATTGGGGGACCGGTGCTACCTTCCAGCTTGAGAACCAGCATGTGGCCGATGCGCCGCGAGCTCAGCTCTTTGTACCTTCCCTTTTGGGCACAAGACATTCGGTCCGAAAACAAGCTCTGCCGTATCATTCTTCTCGGTGTGATGGGAGATGGACAAGGGATCAAAAAAAAATGGTAGGCTCGACCTGGACTGGTGCGTGGAGTTGTCCCTCGTGTAAACTCAGATTTGTGGACCTCACGAAAGGGCGCTGGATTACACCAGATTTTCGTGTGTTTCTTCCGCGAAACCATTCCTTCCGTACTGACCTACGGTTTGGAGAACCTTGCCGTGATGATCCACGAAAGTAAGTATTGCCAAATGTCAATATAGTTATTGCAGATGTCAATGTAAATATTGCTCATTATCAATACAAATATTGCCTAATACCAATACACATATTGCCTAATACCAATTGCAATGTAAATATTGCTTAATATCAATATACATATTGCTGAATACCAATATAAATATTGCCAAATATCAATGTAAATATTGCCAAATATCAATATAAAGATTGCCAAGTATCAATATAAATATTGAATATAAATATTGCCAAATATCAATATAATTATTGCGGAATACCAATATTAATAATGCTAAACATCAATGTAAATATTGCCAAATATCAATATAAATATTGTCAAATATCTATATAAATATTGCAGAATACCAATATAGATATTGCATAATACCAATATAAATATTGTCAAATATCAATGTAAAGATTGCCAAATATCAATATAACGATTACCAAATATCAATATGAATAATGCCCATGGCAGGTAGAAAAACCATGAGTGGTACGTCCGATACGGCCGACGCGGAGAAGCCATGAACGCCAACCTGCTTGAAGATCAGAAGGCAAAGCACATCAAAGGTGTGAAGTACCTTGCCGCTTTAAGTGGTGTTCCTGGTTTCGATGTAGCACGTGATTTCTTCCTGGACCTAATGCACCTTATTTGGAACCTGTTCCAGCATTTCATCCGAATGACTTGGCAGCAAACACAGGCAGAAACCAACAACCAGAAGAATAAAGGACACAAGGTGAAGCCGTTACCACGTTTCCATATACGGAAGCAGCAAGCAGGAGAATACTTCCAGGAATATCAAACAGCAATGCGGGAAGCCAAGCAGAAGCACGACCGAGACACAAAGTTGGTCGAGCAGGCTCTGATCGACTATCAAGAGCTGGGTTTGGATGCAGCCGCCAGGTACGAAGTTTGCAACAGGTTTATGAGTATAATGGCTCCGAGAGGTATGAAGGGTACAAGGTCACCCTATGGTAACTTTGGATAATTTACATCTGCGGACGCAAGCGTTTTTTCAAGTACTGCCCTTGGATTTTCGACGGCATTGACGATATCAAGGCAACACGACTTGCGACTATAAAAGAATATTTCTGGTGGCACGTCTCTGCATGAGGCGCACAGTTAAGGAAAAGATTGGGCTTTTCTTCACCGAGCAGGTTACTACCTTGTACGTTGTAATTTACCCTCTGTTGTGGAACTCCGCCTTGATCTTTTGACGCTCGTCATCTGTCGATGCTCCCAACTGACGAGCGTCAAAGCATGCGCTCAGCAAATATTTGGGATAGGAAGATCATGTATGTACGATCTCTGTTGATGGGAAGAAATCTCTCGTACATACAGGATCTTCCATCGACCAGTCTATCAATATTGCATCAATTTCAATATTAATATTGCTTTTTGGCAATTGCACGATTTCAATATTAATATTGCTTTTTTTTTGCAATATTAATATTGCATAATTTCAATATTAATGCTTTTTTGCAATATTAATATTGCATACATTTCAATATTAATATTGCTTTTTTGCCCAAATGTTAACATTAATATTGCTGTTTCGAAATACAAATATTGATAATATTTCAAAACTTGTATTGTCATTTTGAAACATAAATATTGACATTCTTTTTGTATATTGCTTTTGGTATATTGATCCAGTAATGATATCATTTGTTATTTTGGTAGGTGGTGGAAATTGCATCA
This sequence comes from Paulinella micropora, assembly GCA_019918135.1. Classification (NCBI taxonomy): domain Eukaryota; phylum Cercozoa; class Imbricatea; order Euglyphida; family Paulinellidae; genus Paulinella; species Paulinella micropora. The sequence goes on from WBZZ01004950.1 coordinate 29,314, forward strand.
GTTTGCCTGCAAAGTAATCAAACAGATGGCTGAGTGGGGCCCACTGCCTGACGTGGCTGCTTTTGATTTAGAGCGTGAAGGAGGAGAAAGTAAAAAACAAGTGCACACCTCCAACGAGCCAGAGAAGACTTTCATAAAGCGTTGGCAGCAAAAGGCAGTAACGTCCTTTTCGGCTCTGGGAGAAGCTAGCAATGATATCAAAGAAAAGAGAGTCTTTGCTGACCTGGAGATCGCCCGATCCTCGGAGGGAGAGATGTAAACTTTGCACAGACTGGATACGAAATGATTTGGCCCAGGAAGAAAAGATTTCTGAAACCTAAGGAAAGCGCGGAGGCGGTACGATTTGTCGCATCCTGCTGGGAAAGAATTCCGCAATTGCAGCATCTGTCTGCGCAGCCGCATTTTGAGAAGGAAGAGATGCTGCTGTGCAGGAAAGTCTGCATCAAAGGAGTGCAGATGTCTTGTACCACAAATGCACGAGGACAACTGTTTGCAGGTGGAAACAGCTGATTGCTGATAATTTTTGTTGCCCGCTTTTCTCCATATTTATGTTGATTATGTTGCTTTTACTAAACTTCAATATTTATGTTGCTTTTGTACAATATAAATATTGATTGAATTTCAATATTTATATTGATTCACTGCAATGTAAATATTGAAGATGTTGCAATATTAATATTGCTTGTTTGCGATATAAATATTGACTAAATGTCAATACTTATATTGCTTTTTTGAAATATAAATATTCACTTAACCTCAATATTTATATTGCTAAAAAAGCAATATAAACATTGCACAGATTTCAGTATTTATATTGCTTTTCTGTAATGTAAATTTTGACTAAACTGTTTGCAGGTGGCAGCAGCTTCCTGACTCTTGATGGGAAAAGTTTGAAGAGCATTTTCGAAGATGCTACTCACAATTTCTTTTTTGTCGGTAATGAGCGACCGTATGCCGCGTGCGTGGAATACTACGTTCGTTTATCATTTGATTCAGCGCTGTCTCAGAGTTCTGTTGACTTGGCAAGAGTACAACTTTTTCAGACATTTGATATCTATCTGTGACTCAAGTTTGCAAAAACCAACTTTGACATTCCTGCCGCTGTGCTACTTGAAAGAGCCGTGCATGGTGGCACCAGTTCCGTTGCAAGCACGGCGATGGTTTTTCATACAAGTGGATCAGACCCAGTACTTACCACACAGCCTGCAGCAACAGCTGCAACAACAAGAACAACAACATCAGCAACATTAATAATGACAACCGCAACAACCACAGCAGCAACAAGGACAACCGAAGCAACCACAGCAGCAACAAGGACAACAACAACAACACCAACAACAGCAGCAGTTGCAAGTTGTAGATTTAGAAGAAACAGACGAAGAGGAAGAACAACAACATCAGCAACATCAACAAGGACAACCGCAACAACCACAACAGCATGCGCAATTGGAAGTTGTAGATTTAGACGACACAGACGAAGAGGAAGAGAGGAAAAAAAAAAGTAAGAGGAGGACCCGCACGAGATGAAGAAGAAGAAGAAGAAGAAGAACAAGAACAAGAAGAACAAGAAGAAGAAGACGAAGAAGAAGAAGAAGAAGAAGAAGAAGAAGAAGAAGAAGAAGAAGAAGAAGAAGAACCTGTCCTATCCCTTCGTGAATTAAATCAATATACATATTGAAAAAATACAATATTAATATTGAAATTATGCAATATAAATAATGCAGTTTTACAATATAAATTGTTTTTAATATAAATATTGCAAATAAGCAATATACTTATTGCAATATTAATATTGCTTTTTGCAGTATTAATATTGCATACATTTCAATATTAATATTGCTTAATATTGCTTTTTGGCAATATTAATATTGCATACATTTCAATATTAATACTGCTTTTTTGCAATATTAATATTGTATTAATTTCAATATTAATATTGCTTTTTGCGATTTTACATGTCAGTCCGAAACGATTGGAAACATAACAAACATTTCCCGGGAAGAAATTTTTGTTATATTTCCAATTGTTTCAGACGGGCCCTCACATCAGTTGTTATATAATTATTGCAATATTAATATTGCCTTTTTGCAATATTAATATTGCATACATTTCAATATTAATATTTTTAATATTGCTTTTTTGCAATATTAATATTGCATACATTTCAATGTTAATATTGATTGTTAGCAATATTAATATTGCGTATACCTTGACTTTAAATCCAAGGTATACCTTGGATTTAAAGTCTAGGTATACCTTGACGCTAAGTGGAAGGTATACCTTGACTCTAAATTCAAAGTTTTCTTGACTTGGAATCTATCTTTCTATGTACGTCACCTTGATATTTCAAGGTATACCTTGGAATATCAAGGTATACCTTGACTAGTTCAAGGTATACCTTGACTATTTCAATATATACCTTGACTATTTCAAGGTATACTTTGGATATGTAAGGTAAACATTGAAAGGCTAAGTCCTTGCATGTCTATTTCTAGTCAAGGTATACCTGAAATTTAGAATCAAGGAATACCTACTGTTCCGCATTTCCGAAAACTTTCTTGGGCGGCGACCTACTACGCTTTGCCTTTGCCATAGCCGACTGGGCATTCCCTGCTTTTGTTTCCTTTTCTCCCGAGTTATCAGACACTTGTACGACAGCATAACTAGGCTTCTTCGTTCTTCGTCCCTGCTTTACGCTTGCTTCTTTACTTTTGCCTTCCCCCTCTTTTTCTACCTGTTCTTGGCATCTGCCCCTGCCAGGTTGTGCTTCCTTCGTCCAGACCAAACAAAATCTTGAAAATAAGTTCGCGCTAGAATTAGGAGATGCGATTGTCCAAGATCTAGTTGCTCACTATAAATTAATTCATCAAGTAGCCCATATTCTCGGCCTGCCTCAGAACGTGCTGGTCTCAGAGCCTTAAGTTTATGTTTCTTGCCAGTCCACGTATCCAACTGCTTGACTGAAACGACAAGCTCTTCCTCACCCAAAAATTCATCTCGCGCCTCATCTATGTGATTGCTTTCTTTGCAATCATATTCGAATTCCACACGCAATAACAGCCCTGGGCGCACGCCCTCCAGTCGCGGCACTCCATAAAACTACTACCACACATGCAAGTACAATTAGTAGCGCATCTCGGATGCATCACACTTCAAACTTGACATACGAATCAAACTTTTATTATTTTAGTCTTTTCCAACACACCAGAACAAATTGTTCCGAACCTGAACTACGTGCAATGGTCAACCGCGGTCTGTATCTATGCAAAGTGAAACCTGCCTGTTCAAGCATCGAAAATGCAAGCTTATGCCCTTGAGGCCGCTTGCTCTCATCTGCTACCAGGACATATTTGATCTGTGGACATGTGCGTATGAAATGCAACACTACTTCCTTGTGCCCTGCCTGCCAAGCTGTCCAGAATAGACCACCACGTTGCCGTGCCATCTATATTTTTTGAAGTAACGCTCCAAATCAACAGTGTTCTGTACTCTAGCTTTCCACCACACCACAGGATCTTGTTGAGTCCACAACTCTGCATGTTCACTTTCTTGGCTAACAACACTAGCCTTGCCCAATTTCAACTTCCATTCCCTAGAACAATCGTTTTGCTCCTCACCCGTCACGCGTCCATACCCAAAAACCATGGCTGCGAGAAGAACGTTCCCGATTCCACAACCTATGTCCCAAAACATGTAATCTGCCCTTTCGCAATACGTTACCGCATTCACTGCTGATAATACTCCTGTCATGCTTAGAGTTCACCCTATTCCCTTCTCAGCTATGTCTAGGAGGTCGACACTGTTTTTGAATGCACCATGAATCGCCAAGACATCAGACACAGCCCGATTTCTTGGGTCAGGTTGTGCCATGAACAGGGGTTACAACGCGTTGCAAGCTCTACACTTTGACTGCGTAAAGAAATTTACACTATCACAACCTGTCACTCACACCTCCAGGGCGGCAGCCTTTTTACCAATTAATGTTGTTCACATCGCCTACCACCAGTTATGCATGCAAACAACTTTGCGGACTAGTGTACATGTGCACATCGATTGTAGAAAAAAGGCCAAGGAATACCTTAAAAAAACCAAGGTATGCCTTAAACAGTCAAGGTATACCTTGACAAGTCAGGGTATACCTTGAAAAGTCAGTGTATACCTTGAAAAGTCAGGGTATGCATTGAACTTTGCTGAGAGAGACACAGAGGTATATATTTTTTTAATGTGATTGTACAGTTCCAAACCAGGGATCCTACTTCCTGTCCGATATTCCGCATCCACTGTAAGCACTCCTTGCCGTAGTGAATGATTATGCATTGACCGAAAAAAATGTTTTCGATAGACCGAATTAAAACACTAGCTCCATCATTCTCTATTGCTGCTTCACAATTGGGCCGCAAACTATGCTGGGCAAATCCCCCACCCTCCCGGTATAGAGCTTCATGTAGAACTTCATGACTCTTGTTGCGAGCAGCTAAGAGTCTCCCCCTCACTTTGTCAGTGAACACTAATTTTCTTCCCTTGCCCACTTCTATGGCTCGTGCGTACTTCTGTTCCTCCGGACAAACCGAGTCGCTCTTTACATACTCACCCCCATAGGCCATGATGACAGTCCTAGGGCAGCGGATCCAGTGGCACAGTCTGCCCATCCGCTTGGAAATCTTGGGGACCGCCACAACGTAAAAACCCCTCCCGTCCTGGATGTCGACCAGGGACAAAAATCCCGCATCGAAACCCACAGCGCAACGCACCCTCTTTTCTTCCTGCGCTTCGTGAGCTTTCTCATACTCTATTGAAATTTTGGTGGCTGCAGCTAATAAAGCATAGCAACAACACCCCCCCCCCCCCCCCCCGCCAAGTACATCAATCGATAACTACATTAATAAACACACACCATACACACACACCATACTCATTCTGGTGACCATGATTGATTAGTATTAGTAATATTATATAAAATTTACAATGTAAAAATGTCCTCAAAAGGGGACTCTCGCCAATTGTGCTTGGTGACCAACTGGACGGGCAGCACCCAGACGAATTGAAAGCTTGGTTGTGACCGGCATCCTGACCAACTAGGAAGGCCTGGGTAACACGGGGCACCTTGTACATGCATCTATCCGACTATGTGCGACCCGAAAAACAGGGCCTTGCCCATGAAGTCGGCGGTGTAACAAGATGGAATCCTTCGGACCAGCTCCAACTCTCTCTCTCTCTCTCTCTCTCTCTCTCTCTCTCTCTCTCTCTCTCTCTCTCGATCTCGATCTCTCTTTCTTTCCTTTCCTTCTCTCAAAACATTCTGTCTTAATTTACTGCTCGCTCTCTCTCTCTCTCTCTCTCTCTCTCTCTCTCTCTCTCTCTCTCTCTCTCTCTCTCTCTCTCGATCTCTCTCTCTCTCTCTCTCTCTCTCTCTCTCTCTCTCTCATTTCTCTCAATCTCTCTCTCTCATTTCTCTAATTCTTTTCTTTCCTTCTTTCAAGATATGTCTCGATCTCTCTCTCTCTCTCTCTCTCTCTCTCTCTCTCTCTCTCTCTCTCTCTCTCTCTCTCTCTCTCTCTCTCTCTCTCTCTCTCTCTCTCTCTCTCTCTCTCTCTCTCTCTTTTTCTCTCTCTCTCTCTCTTTCCCTCTCTGAATCAAGGTATACCTTGCCTTACCAAGGTATACCTTGCCCTACCAAGGTATACCTT
>WBZZ01004951.1:0-2500 GCA_019918135.1 Paulinella micropora
AAGTATGAATGTGTGTGTGTATGTATATATGTATGTTATGTATGTATGTATATATGCATGTATGTATGTATGTATGTATGTATGTTTATGTATGTATGTATGTATGCATGTATGTATGCATGTATGTATGTGCATGTATGTGCATGTATGTATGTATGTATGTATGTATGTATGTGTATGTATGTATGTATGCATGTATGCATGTATGTATGTATGCATCTATGCATGTATATCTCTGTATTAAAAGTACGCAGGTATCTCTTGCCGGACACAACAGGAACAGGAATCACATTATCATTATCATTATCATTATCATTATCATTATCATTATTATTATTATCATTATTATTATTATTATCATTATTATTATCATTATTATTATTATTATTATTATTATTATTATTATTAGTATTATTATTATTATTATTATCCCTGAAAGGTGTTGGGAGTAGTGGGTTTGGGGGCAGGGGAAAATTGGAAATTGTGTACCCCCCCCCCCCCCAAAAAAAAACCACTTCCACACCCCTGTCGGAATAAATCGAAGCGAATTAGCCGGCACCAAATGAATGGCTGAGAATGCTCAAAGGCTCCCAAAGTTGTGCCAAAAGGGTCTTGAGAGGCTGATTTCTTTGGTTTTCACAGCCTCGGGACGCGCTTTAGGTAGTGAACCAGTTGAAATAGAGATTTATGAAGATTCTGGCAAAGTAGTGCCAAATGAATGGCTGAGAATGCTCCAAGGCTCTACGAGTTGTGCCAACGTGGCTTAGAGGCTGATACTTTGTGTTTTCGCAAGCTTGTCAAAAGCTCTTTTTAGGGATATAGTTGAAATTATAAATTCGAATGTCATGGCAAGTGAAAATGAATGGCTGAGATTGCTCCAAGGCTGTAAAAATTTTGTGCTTGTGAGAATGAAAGGAAAAGCGACCTTGGGAAGAGGAGGGGGGGGGGGGGGGGGGGGGGTTGCGCGAATCGCACTGCAAACCATCCTTTCAGGTGTTGGCGCAGTCTCTTTTATTATTATTATTATTATTATTATTATTATTATTATTATTATTATTATTATTATTATTATTATTATTATTATTATTATTATTATTATTATGGACACCGTGATAGCCCAGTGGTCAAGTTCTACCATCTGGGCCCTGTCGCCAGTTCGATTCCCGTCGGTGCCACCGGTATTTTCATTGAACATACCGGTCCGTCTGGAAGTGTTGGAACTGCCCTTGCGGGGGTGTCATTAGAGCCTATCGTCAATTCTTCGTACTCCCCTCACGGGTGAGACGATGGAGGCGCATGTGCAGAAATGCATCAGCTATTGACAGAGAAGCACTATTATTATTATTATTGGGACACCGTGATAGCCCAGTGGTCAAGTTCTACCATCTGGGCCCTGTCGCCAGTTCGATTCCCGTCGGTGCCACCAGTATTTTCATTGAACATACCGGTCCGTCTGGAAGTGTTGGAACTGCCCTTGCGGGGGTGTCATTAGAGCCTATCGTCAATTCTTCGTACTCCCCTCACGGATGAGACGATGGAGGCGCATGTGCAGATTTGCATCAGCCATTGACAGAGAAGCACTATTATTATCATTATTATTATTATTATTAGGGAGTACATAGGCCATCGGTTCCTTTCCATGGGCTGATTGGTATAAAGCTCCTAGAGTAATGTTCTATGCCGTCACTTCCTTTATTCCACCGATTGGTGTGGAGACTTTCCTTATGGAATGGAGGATTGGATGCACATGGCCTTTTGGCTCAGCAATTGGCAGGAGATACACTATTATTATTATTATTATTATTATTATTATTATTATTATTATCATTATTATCATTATTATTATGGACACCGTGATAGCCCAGTGGTCAAGTTCTACCATCTGGGCCCTGTCGCCAATTCGATTCCCGTCGGTGCCACCAGTATTTTCATTGAACATGCCGGTCCGTCTGGAAGTGTTGGAACTGCCCGTGCGGGGGTGTCATTAGAGCCTATCGTCAATTCTTCGTACTCCCCTCACGGGTGAGACGATGGAGGCGCATGTGCAGATTTGCATCAGCCATTGACAGAGAAGCACTATTATTATTACTATTAATATTATAATAACTATTATTATTATTATTATTATTATTATTATTATTATTATTATTATTATTATTGTTATTTGGACACCTGATAGCCCAGTGGTCAAGTTCTACCATCTGGGCCCTGTCGCCAGTTCGATTCCCGTCGGTGCCACCAGTATTTTCATTGAACATACCGATCCATCTGGACCAGTATTTTCATTGAACATACCGGCCCGTCTGGAAGTGTTGGAACTGCCCTTGCGGGGGTGTCATTAGAGCTTATCGTCAATTCTTCGTACTCCCCTCACGGGTGAGACGATGGAGGCGCATGTGCAGAAATGCATCAGCCATTGACAGAGAAGCACTATTATTATTATTATTATTATTATTATTATTATTATTATTATTATTATTATTATTTCTCGGAGTGTTGA
>WBZZ01004951.1:22500-25000 GCA_019918135.1 Paulinella micropora
TATGTATGTACGTATGTATGCATGTATGTATGTATGTAGGTATGTATGTATGTATGTATGTATGTATGTATGTATGTATGTATGTATGTACGTATGTATGTATGCATGCATGTATGTATGCATGCATGTATGTATGTATGTATGTATGTATGCATGCATTCAGGTATGTATGTTTTATACATTATTGTGGTGTTCCCAGACCAGAGCTGAGGTATGTATGTATCTATGTATGTATGTATGTATGTATGTATGTATGTATGTATGTATGTATGTATGCATTTACGTATGTATGCTTTATACCTCATTGTTGTAGTTTTCCCAGACCAGAGGTGAGGTATGTATGTATCTATGTATCTATGTATGTATCTATGTATGCATCTATGTATGCATCTATTTATGTATGTATGTATGCATGTATGTCTGTATGTATGTATGTATGTATGTCTGTATGTTTTATACCTCATGGTTGTGGTGTTCCCAGATCAGAGGTGAGGTATTCATGTATATATATATATATATATATATATATATAAATATGCATACGTACATACATACATACATACATACATACATACGTACGTACATACGTACACACATACATAGGTGTGGGTGTGTTTCACGAATTCGCTCGCTTAACCGCGCATACATGCATACGTACATACATACATACGTACGTACATACATACATACATACATACATACATACATACATACATTCATAGGTGTGGGTGTGTTTCACGAATTCGTTCGCTTAACTGCGCAGACCAAACAGGGTCTATATATCTATCTATCTATCTATCTTCCCTTGGGCTTGGTTTTTTGAAATGGGTGCCATCTGTCGACAGACAGAGAATTAGGGGATGGTGTGGATGTGCTGGGCCCTTGGTGGGGTGCCTTATGTGTGCCTAGCCATACGCCTATAAGTCACATGCCGAAATAGCGACGGGAAGCACAATCCTGTACCCTCAGGGTGCCCTTTCTCGCTTGTTGAGCCCGGAATAAAACCCACAGTGCTTGTTGAGCCCGGAATAAAACCCACAGTGCTCTGTCGGTTTATACTAGACTGTCGAACAGTCTCGAAACTCCATCTGCTTACTGGGGCCTCTGTAATGGAGGTGGGAGCTCGTTCTGCAAGGGGCGCTTATGGAACGAGCCCTGGCCCCGCCTGGTACTAGGGAGATTTGGTATCGCCTGTATCAGTCCCTTCCGTGCAAACATCACGGCTTAGCTGGGCATCGGGTTAATATTTTACCCACAGACTTCCTTGGTTGACGAAATCAGAAGCTCCTTTTTTCTGACATTAGTCGATATCTCATCTATCTATCTATCTATCTATCTATCTATCTATCTATCTATCTATCTCCCTACCTACGTGCCTACCTACCTACCTCCCTACCTCCCTCCCTACCTACCTACCTACCTACCCCCCTACCTACCTACCTCCCCATCTTTCTTTCTGTGTGTTTAGCGTTGACTGTGACGATGTTGCTAAGCGTATCGAATTTCCCCGAATGGCTTCAAGCCGTAGCCAATCTAAGGTAAAGACCATCACCAACCTTTCTATCGATCTATCTATCTATCTATCTATCTACCAACCTATCTATCTACCTATCTCGATCAATCTATGTATCTATCAACCTATCTATCAACCTTTCAATCTGCCACTGAGCGTTCTATCTTTCCTCTAGTGGCTTCAAGCCATAGCCAATCTAAGCTAAAGACAATCACCAACCTCTCTATCGATCTATCTATCAATCTATCTACCAGCCTATCCATCTATCAATCTATCTGTCAATCTATCTATCAACCTATCTATCAAGCTATCAATCTGCCACTGAGCGCTCTTCATTCCCTCTAGTGGCTTCAAGCCATAGCCAATCTAAGGTAAAGACAATCATCAACCTCTCTATCGATTTATCTATCAATCTATCTATCTATCTACCAACCTATCTATCTACCTATCTTGATCAATCTATGTTACCTATCAACCTATCTATCAAGCTTTCAATATGCCACTGAGCGTTCTTCATTTTCCTTTCGTCTCTTCAAGCCGTAGCCAATCTAAGCTAAAGACAATCATAACCCTCTCTGTCGATCGATCTATATATCTATCTATCTACCAACCTATCTATCTACCTATCTCGATCAATCTATGTATCTATCAACCTTTCAATCTGCCACTGAGCATTCTTCATTTCCTCTAGTGGCTTCAAGCCATAGCCAATCTAAGCTACAGACAAAATAATCATCAACCTCTCTATCGATCTATCTATCTATCTATCTAGCAGCCTATCCATCTATCAATCTATCTGTCAATCTATCTATCAACCTATCTATCAAGCTATCAATCTGCCACTGAGCATTCTTACTTTCCTCTCGTGGCTTCAAGCCCTAGCCAATCTAAGCTACAGACAATTATCAACCTCTCTATCGATCTATCTATCTATCTACCAACCTATCTATCTACCTATCTCGATCAATCTATGTATCTATCAACCTT
>WBZZ01004951.1:47500-52500 GCA_019918135.1 Paulinella micropora
TACCCAGTCTCGTGGAGCTCTCACGCGGGGAAGATCAATCATTTGTAGTTGATTTCCTGCAAGGTACCCGACACTGTGCGGGTAGTAGGGACTTCCTTTTGGGGCCTTCTATGCAGGATGGTTAGAGTCACTCTTCCCTCCCCAACATACTCACTGTAGTCCCTGTTGGGTCGAGGGATGGAGGCGCATGGCCCTCGGGCTCAGCCATGACAGATCAATATATATTATTATTATTATTATTATTATTATTATTATTATTATTATTATTATTATTATTATTATTATTATTATTGTTATTATTATTATTTTTATTTTTATTATTATTATTATTATTATTATTATTATTATTTTATAGACACCGTGATAGCCCAGTGGTCAAGTTCTACCATTTGGGCCCTGTCGCCAGTTCGATTCCCGTCGGTGCCACCAGTATTTTCATTGAACATACCGATCCGTCTGGACCAGTGTTTTCATTGAACATACCGGTCCGTCTGGAAGTGTTGGAACTGTCCTTGCGGGGATGTCATTAGAGCTTATCGTCAATTCTTCGTACTCCCCTCACGGGTGAGACGATGGAGGCGCATGTGCAGAAATGCATCAGCCATTGACAGAGAAGCACTATTATTATTATTATTATTATTATTATTATTATTCTTATTATTATTATCATTATTATTTTGGACACCGTGATAGCCCAGTGGTCAAGTTCTACCATCTTGGCCCTGTCGCCAGTTCGATTCCCGTCGGTGCCACCAGTATTTTCATTGAACATACCGGTCTATTTCTGGACCAGTATTTTCATTGAACATACCGGCCCGTCTGGAAGTGTTGGAACTGCCCTTGCGGGGGTGTCATTGGAGCTTATCGTCAATTCTTCGTACTCCCCTCACGGGTGAGACGATGGAGGCGCATGTGCAGAAATGCATCAGCCATTGACAGAGAAGCACTATTATCATTATTATTATCATTATCATTATTATTATTATTATTATTATTATTATTTATTATTATTATTATTATTATTATTATTATTATTATTATTATTATCATTATTATTATTAATGTTAGGCCTGAACCTCCGCTTTTCCGCCCTAGTCCGCGCGGACTCCCTCAAGCATAAGTCAAGGCTGACCACCCTCTATCACATCCTCGCCATGCTACTTTTCCGTTGGCAGCATACCAAGAGCCAGCCTTTTGCTCCCAATACGGTCCGTATCTATGCATCTATCTATCTATCTATCTATATATCTATCTATCTATCTATCCATCCATCCATCTATCTATCCACCTAGAGAGAGTAAACCATAGTTTTCGATGACGTAAGAGCAGCTCAAAACACCTCAACTTCATTGACAATGCTGCTACCGACATTTTTGAAGCATGGGTGACAAGAATCACGATGGAATTTGACTTAATTCTTCTTCTTCTTTTCTTTTTTTCTTTTTTTTTCTTTTTTTTTCTTTTTTTTTCCATTTTTTCTGGCGCAGGTGCCGCCTGTCTGCCCCAGCGATGCGCTCTGGTTGTCTTTCACCAAGTTCATTCGCTGCTTTGAGCCCAGTTTCCACAAGCTTCAAAGGGGAACCGCCACAGCCGTCGATGCATGTATGTATGTATATGTATGTATGTATGTATGTATGTATGTATGTATGCATGTATGTATGTATGTATGTATGTATGTATGTATGTATGTATGTATGTATGTATGTATGTATGTATGTATGTATGCGTGTATGTGTGTATGTGTGTGTGTATGTATGTATGTATGTATGTATGTATGTATGTATGTATGTCTGCAGCAACGTTGTTTCGGCAGCTGCGCGGTTTGCTGCAAGGAGCCAACGACTCCCCCCCCTACCTCCTTATCCACCAAGCACTCTTCCCTGACGCTTGGCCAGTCTTCAGCGACACACTCAGACGGTCCTTCCATCTATGCTTGATATGTATCTCTATAGTTCTACGTGCTGTGCGTCTGGCCATGTATTGCATCAAGTGCTATTTCTGCACCTTGACCTACATTTAGCGAAACTCTTGCTTCCTACTTTATTACTATCATTGGTATTATTATTGTTATTACTATTACTACTGTTATTATTGTTGTTGTTGTTGTTGTTGTTGTTGTTGTTGTTGTTGTTGTTGTTCTTTTATTATTATTATTATCATTATTATTATTATTATTATTATTATTATTATTATTATTATTATTATTATTATTACTATTATTACTATTATTATTGTTATTGTTGTTGTTGTTGTTGTTGCTGTTATAGTTGTTGTTGTTGTTGTTGTTGTCGTTGTTGTTGTTGTTGTTGTTGTTGTTGTTGTTGTTGTTCTTGTTCTTGTTCTTGTTCTTGTTGTTGTTGTTGTTCTTGTTGTTGTTCTTGTTCTTGTTCTTGTTGTTGTTGTTTTTAATATTACTATTATTACTATTATTATTATTATTATTATTATTATTATTATTATTTCTATTATTATTATTATTATTACTATTATTATTATTATTGTTATTATTGTTGTTATTATTATTATTATTATTATTATTATTATTATTATTATTATTATTATTATTATTATTATTGTTAATATTATTATGACTATTATTATTACTATCCCTGAAAGGTGTTGGTCAAGGCGGTGGGGGGTTTGGGGGGGAAAATGAAAATTGTGTACCCCCCCCCCCCCCCCCCCCACACACACACACCCCGGTCCACCCCCCCCCCACCATGTCCGCACCCCTGTCGGAATAAATCATGGTTTGTCGGAACGAGGAGGAGTTGGGAGCTCATATTTGCAGGGTGGCTAGCCCCAGACTCGATGTTGATGCTGATATGATTTTTTTGGAATTCACGCAAATATTTGCGTTAGGGCAGTGTCCTGAATGCCAAAATTCCTTGTTTTTTTTCGCACCCCAATCGGAATAAATCATGGTTTGTGTGAAGCAGGAGGTGGGAGCTCATATTGGCAGGGTGGCTAGCCCCAGACTCGATCGTGATGCTGATATAATTTCTTTAAAATTCACGCAAATATTTGCGTTAGGGGAGTGTTCTGAATGCCAAAGTTCCTTGTTTTTTTTTGGCCTTTTTTTGCACCCCCCATCCCTATAAATCATGGTTTGTGGGAACCAGGAGGAGTTGGGAGCTCATATTGGCAGGGTGGTTAGCCCCAGACTCGATCTTGATGCTGATATAATGTCTTTGGAATTCACGCAAATATTTGCGTTAGGCGAGTGTCCTGAATGCCAAATTTCCTTGTTTTTTGGCAGTACTTGCCGGTGCCTTCGGCAATTGAACGTAACCTGTCGACGGGGCAGGGAGGGTCCGGGGGGCCCTCCCCCGAGAACCCCCGCCCTGTGATTTCACGTACCCGTTCTGGTCGCGGGTGACACTCACACCTGAAAATTGAGGTTTTTTTGCCACCAGGCGCCCTTTGCGGCACCTCCGGCAATTCAACGTACCCTGTCGAAGGGAAAGGGGGGGTCCGGGGGAGCCCTGCGATTGTACGTACCCGTTCTGGTCGCGTGTTGCAGCCACACCTGAAAATTGAGGTTTTTTGCCACCAGGCGCCCTTTGCGGCACCTCCGGCAATTCAACCTACCCTGTCGAAGGGAAAGGGGGCGGGAGGGGGGTGGGGTCGGGGGGGGGGGGGGGGGGGGCCTCCAAAAAGTGATAAGAAGTGGGGCTGGCGGGGTTTGGTGCGCGAAGCGCACCGGTAAACCATCCTTTCAGGTGTTGGCGCAGCCCCTAGTTATTATTATTATTATTATTATTATTATTATTATTATTATTATTATTATTGTTATTATTATTATTATTATTGGACACCGTGATAGCCCAGTGGTCAAGTTCTATCATCTGGGCCCTGTCGCCAGTTCGATTCCCGTCGGTGCCACCAGTATTTTCATTGAACATACCGATCCATCTGGACCAGTATTTTCATTGAACATACCGGCCCGTCTGGAAGTGTTGGAACTGCCCTTGCGGGGGTGTCATTAGAGCTTATCGTCAATTCTTCGTACTCCCCTTACGGGTGAGACGATGGAGGCGCATGTGCAGAAATGCATCAGCCATTGACAGAGAAGCACTATTATTATTATTATTATTATTATTATTATTATTATTATTATTATTATTATTATTATTATCATTACTATGGACACCGTGATAGCCCAGTGGTCAAGTTCTACCGTCTGGGCCCTGTCGCCAGTTCAATTCCAGTCGGTGCCACCAGTATTTTCATTGAACATACCGGTCCGTCTGGAAGTGCTGGAACTGCCCTTGCGGGGGTGTCATTAGAGCCCATCGTCAATTCTTCGTACTCCCCTCACGGGTGAGACGATGGAGGCTCATGTGCAGAAATGCATCAGCCATTGACAGAGAAGCACTATTATCATTACTATTATTATTTTGGCAGACGATACATTCATACTATTATTATTATTACTATTATTATTATTACTATTATTATTATTACTATTATTATTATTACTATTATTATTATTACTATTATTATTATTACTATTATTATTATTATTAATATTATTATTATTATTATTATTATTATCATTATTATTATTATTATGATTATTATTATTATGATTGTTATTATTGTTATTATTATTATTACTATTATTATTACTATTATTATTACTATTATTGTCCCTGAAAGGTGTTGGTCAAGGGGGTGGGGGGTTTGGGGGGAGGGGGAAAATGAAAATTGTGTAAACCCCCCCCCCCCCCTCGCACCCCCCATTTCCGGACCCCTATCCCTATAAATCATGGTTTGTGGGAAACAAGGAGGAATTGGGAATTCATATTGGCAGGGTAGCTAGCCCCAGACTCGATCTTGATGCTGGTAAAAAAAATTTGGAATTCACGCAAATATTTGCGTTAGGGAAGTGTCCTGAATGCCAAAGTTCCTTGTTTTTAGGCCTTTTTTTGCACCCCTCATCCCTATAAATTATGGTTTGTGGAACGAGGAGGAGTTGGGAGCTCATATTGGCAGGG
>WBZZ01004951.1:80000-82500 GCA_019918135.1 Paulinella micropora
AAAAAAGGGCACCGAGACCACCCGCCAGCCCATCGCCCGCAACAGGCGCTGCTTGCACAAGGTGATGCTGTTGTACCGAGGTCTGCTGCTTGCCAGAGTAGCTGTCACAAAATGAGTGGGCCCGTCCACCTCGATGACGAGCTTGCGCTTATTCAAGCAGATGTCCTCGCAAAGGCCGCTTGCATTTTTCTCGTTGTCGTGGGGAACCCCTTCAGCCCGCAGCACACTGGACACCTCCTTGTGCAACCTTGAACTTTCGACTGGCTCGCTCATCAAGCTCAACTTGCAAGCGTCAACCAGACTGGCGGGTAGTGCAAGGCCCATAGACGGATGCTCCCAACGAAGCGAAAGATGCACGTAATGCAGCTGGCGCATTTCCACCGGATTCAACATCATCCTAGATTGAAGAAGTTGGGCAAGCAAACTGGAAAACAACGCTGGATCCACCCGGTCAAGCACGACGCACGCATGCAAAGTGTTCGCAATCGCCTGCGCAGTGAACGAGTCCGCTTTCTTCAGCGCCTCACCACACAAAGCCCTCAGCACTGCTTCCCCTGGCTGATGATCGAGCTTTGCAAACGCGTTCAAAGTGTTCGCAATCTCCTGCGCCTTGAACAAATTCGCTTTCTTCAACGTCTCACCACACAACGTCCTCAGCACTGCTTCCCCTGGCTGATGATCGAGCTTTGCAAACGCGTTCAAAGTGTTCGCAATCTCCTGCGCAGTGAACGAGTCCGCTTTCTTCAGCGCCTCACCACACAACGTCCTCAGCATTGCTTCCCCTGGCTGATGATCGAGCTTTGCAAATGCGTTCAAAGTGTTCGCAATCACCTGCGCAGTGAACGAGTCCGCTTTCTTCAGGGACTCACCACACAAAGCCCTCAGCACTGCTTCCCCTGGCTGATGATCGAGCTTTGCAAACGCGTTCAAAGTGTTCGCAATCTCCTGCGCCTTGAACAAATTCGCTTTCTTCAACGCCTCACCACACAAAGTCCTCAGCACTGCTTCCCCTGGCTGATGATCGAGCTTTGCAAACGCGTTTAAAGTGTTCGCAATCTCCTGCGCCTTGAACAAATTCGCTTTCTTCAACGCCTCACCACACAACGTCCTCAGCACTGCTTCCCCTGGCTGATGATCGAGCTTTGCAAACGCGTTCAAAGTGTTCGCAATCTCCTGCGCAGTGAACGAGTCCGCTTTCTTCAGCGCCTCACCACACAAAGTCCTCAGCACTGCTTCCCCTGGCTGATGATCGAGCTTTGCAAACGCGTTCAAAGTGTTCGCAATCTCCTGCGCAGTGAACGAGTCCGCTTTCTTCAGCGCCTCACCACGCAAAGTCCTCAGCACTGCTTCCCCTGGCTGATGATCGAGCTTTGCAAATGCGTTCAAAGTGTTCGCAATCACCTGCGCAGTGAACGAGTCCGCTTTCTTCAGGGACTCACCACACAAAGCCCTCAGCACTGCTTCCCCTGGCTGATGATCGAGCTTTGCAAACGCGTTCAAAGTGTTCGCAATCTCCTGCGCCTTGAACAAATTCGCTTTCTTCAACGCCTCACCACACAACGTCCTCAGCACTGCTTCTCCTGGCTGATGATCGAGCTTTGCAAACGCGTTTAAAGTGTTCGCAATCTCCTGCGCAGTGAACGAGTCCGCTTTCTTCAGCGCCTCACCACACAAAGTCCTCAGCACTGCTTCCCCTGGCTGATGATCGAGCTTTGCAAACGCGTTCAAAGTGTTCGCAATCGCCTGCGCAGTGAACGAGTCCGCTTTCTTCAGCGCCTCACCACACAAAGCCCTCAGCACTGCTTCCCCTGGCTGATGATCGAGCTTTGCAAACGCGTTCAAAGTGTTCGCAATCTCTTGCGCCTTGAACGAGTCCGCTTTCTTCAGCGCCTCACCACACAGAGCCCTCAGCACTGCTTCCCCTGGCTGATGATCGAGCTTTGCAAACGCGTTCAAAGTGTTCGCAATCTCCTGCGCCTTGAACAAATTCGCTTTCTTCAACGCCTCACCACACAACGTCTTCAGCACTGCTTCCCCTGGCTGATGATCGAGCTTTGCGAATGCGTTCAACGTGTTCGCAATCTCCTGCGCAATGAACGAGTTCGCTTTCTTCAGCGCCTCACCACACAAAGTCATCAGCACTGCTTCCCCAGGGTTGTACTGGAGATTCGTCATGCTGTTGAGAATGTTCGCTATCGGCTGGGCATCTAAAGACGCCGCCTTCTGCTGTGTGACCTTGCCGAGCTCTTCCAAAAACTCAAGGTCGCCCACTCGCGAGTCCCGTGCCCCCAACCAGACTTTGGACAGGTCTTTGCCTCGCAACGAAGGGAGCTGCAGCCTGAGGGCGGCCACGAGGTTGACAAAGGCAGGGTCGGAACGCGAAAGCTTTGTGAGGGGCCGCTGCTGGCCTCGCACTGCCTTGCCAAGATGAAAAAAAGCTAGCACCGCGTGGCTGGACTCAAGCTTGCCTGAGCTCCAGAGTTCCAGAATCTCTTCGGCG
>WBZZ01004951.1:95000-215000 GCA_019918135.1 Paulinella micropora
ATATATGTGAGGTGGTGGTTGTGTCGTTTTGGTCCGATGCTGTTCCTGTATGCATTTTGAGCGTTAGATTTCTTACTAAACCCTGGTGCCGTCGTACTGTACACGTTAGGCTATTCTGGAATTTATTTCTGTAAGATTGCTCTGTTCACTACATATATTACGTCTGCATGTCTGTATATATATTATGACGAACTATATTGTTATGTGACCGATATTGAGTGCTATTACGAGGACTTGTTACTGTAGTCATGTCATTATGTGACATGAGTTTATCACTGGATATCTCAGTTAAATACGTCATTTCTCTTGACTAACATTACGATACGATACGATACGATACGATACGATACGATACGATACGATACGATACGATACGCTACGATACGATACGATACGATACGATACGATATGATACGATATGATACGATACGATACGATACGATACGATACGATACGATATGATACGATACGATACGATACGATACGCTACAATACGCTACGATATGATACGATACGATACGATACGATATGATACGATACGATACGATACGATACAATACGATACGAGACGAGACGAGACGAGACAATACGATACGATACGATACGATACGGTACGACACGATACGATACGATACGATACGATACGATAGGATACGATAGGATACGATACGATACGATACGATACGATACGATACGATAAGATACGCTAATAACGGTTCAGTAAGTGTATTTTGTAACTAAATCATATTCTAGTACAGCATGGGAATCGATTTTAATAAGCGAGCGTCAGTTACTTATCTGGTAAACCATAGCATACACCATCGTCGAACGGTGGTGTAGATTGTATTTAAGCATATGTCTTATGAGAACCAAGGAGTATCTAAGCGATTTTGAATCCTGCCTGCAAGACGCTCGTAATGGCCAGTTTGTTTTCTAAGCTGATGTCGCGCACATATTTGAACACACATGTACTTTTATCTGACCACAATCCTTGCCTCCTGATTGCGTATATTTTCATTCCCAATCTTGCCGCCTCTGTAGCTGAGCCGATTCTATTAGAATGTGACGCGTAGATAGCTGGATCCAATCAGATGATTGTCACTTTCTCTTTCAGAATACTGGACGGTGTTTTGCTACTTAAGTGCTCCAGACTGTTTCCCTCAATTTTGAAGAAGAGATGCGAACTGTCTGTGAGTGAACCGCGAAATAAATCTTTCACAGCCTGCAAGTATGCTCGAACCCATTTAAAAAGCGCAAAATGTTTCTGTGCCTTGACCGACATACACTAGCTTCTCACCTTTATCGTTCTTGAGGTGCATCAGCCGGAGTACCATGTATTCACATGGGCTGTTGTTTATTGTAGTCGTGTGGAACCATATATCCTCCACCTTTAGTGCAGTGATATTGCCCACTCGTGTCATAGAGATCCATTGCAGCAAAATCATGGTGCTGTTTCTGCGGTCTCTCCAATCATCAAGAGGCCGTTGGAGGATCTTGAGTAAATCGTCCCTCAACAGTCGGTATTTGCCTTCCTTGCCCTGCGGGTCTTCTGCCACTGCTCTTTCCTTTGCTATTTGCACCAATGGGCTATCGGTGGGGTCGCAGTAGGGAAGTAGTGCGTACTGCGCCTTAATAGCGGCGAAGTGCCATTTGATTGTACTTTCTGCATAGCCGCTTTCACACATGTGTCTCAGGTAGTGAGCGACCGTCTCTGCTGTGGCAGGAAAGCATATTCGGTTGTGTACGATACACCAATTGATGAATTGCTTGCGTGAGGATGCATATGCGTCCATCGTTGACTGTCTTTTCTTGCCTTGGCTTGCCCATATTGCTATGTCAAGGTCGTTAAGTACGACGTGGCCTGTAGTAAGAAAACAAATTTAATTAGCAAAATCAAATAAGACTGCAAGCATGTGCCACTGAGGTCTATGTATATGTAGCGGGTGTGTGGGCAATGTTGGTGCTAGCGTATACGCCGCGGGTGGTAATGGGAATGAATCCCTCGCGTGTTCAAGCACTTGTGGCCACCAAGGTCTTCCCTGCCATTTGGGTATCACAAACGCAACTCGCTTGCGTTCTTTCAGTGCGAGAAGAATTGACTGTCCTATCTGCCCGAAGTTCGGTGCCCACACGTCTCTGATCGTTATGTGCCATCGGTAGGTGATTGCCTTTATGATATCCGGGTGGACAGTCAAGCTAGTCAAGCAGGCAGTCAGTGCCTTTGAGTTCGCGTCTGCCCTTGTGTTACGTGAGCGTTCCACCCATCCCCAGAGTTTTTTTTTGATGTTGAGCCGCTGTGTGTATACATCGTCAATTATTTTACATAACTGCGTGAGGTGTGTGCATTTTCGTGAGCAGCCTTTCTGTAAGTCTATTACAGCGTTGGCTGAATCGAAGACCGTGAGCACGGTGTTACGATTACTCAAAATGTGTCTGAAGTGTAGTGTGACCACTGTGGCTGCCCAGAGCTCTCTGTGGGTGGAAGAGGTGCCGATGAGTTCGGTAGGCAATGGTATAGTCACGTCCATATTCAGTACGTGGCCACCTACTGCAAATTCCCCCGCGTCGAGCCTCAGCTCGATGTCCGTCCGTGCCTGGAAGATAGTTCGTTTACATTTCAGTGGGTCTCGCAGAATGTGGAGCAAATGTTGGAGTTCTTCACTGAGCTTTGACCCTGTTGAGGTGCAAATGGTATCCAGTTCGATCTTCTTGCAGTGCACGACTGTTGCCAGCGTGACTCGCGTGAACAGCATTGCGTTCTGAAGCGCTAGTTTCAACGCGATGATCGAAGCAGCAGTCGAGTGTAGCTGTTTGACTGACGCTCCGTGAGCCGAGTGAACGTCGCTTAGTAGCTGGAGGATTGAGCGCAGTAGCTTCAACCTTTTTTCCTCCGGTACCCCGATCCAGCTTTCTTTGCTGTTGATGATGTAGCCCAAGTATTGGACTTCATCTGCCTGCTCCCAACACGTCTTCTCCGAGAGGGGGAAGCCTAAGAGGCTGAAGAGTGCCTTCACGAACGCCGGTATGCCGTCGTGAGTCCTGGCTAGTTTGATTGCGAACAGGAAGTCGTCAATGTATTGCATGCAATGTATGTTCAAGGCTCGTAGCAGTCGCACCACCGCGCGCATCGTCTTTCCAAACCAGAATGGCGCTGTGCAGAAGCAGTAGAGTAGTGTGGTGTTCTGGTACGTCTTGCAGTTGTGTCGGAACGACGAGTAAGGTCTGCTTTGTCTTGAAAGGGGTTAGAACGCACGCTTGAGGTCCACCACGAACAGCTTTGTGCCCGCGTCTCCGTCCAGTACCATTTGTATGTCCTTTTCTAAAGTCTCCATGGTGAATGGAGCTCTTGCTTGGAACGAGTTACTAAAACGTTTGTCAGTGCAGAGCTTTGTTTTCTTAATCCCTGCCGGGTCCGCGAGCACTTGTAGTGGTTCGATCATGATGTAGTCATCTTCGTTTACTTCCACTGCGTCCCCCCGCGCGACCATATCGTTGATTTGTTCGTTGACAAATGCCAGGTGCTCAAAATATAACGGATGATTTACAAAATCTGTGGCAGGCGGCGTGCGTTCGAATGTCAGCTCGACCCCATACGCTAGCCACGACAGTACAACGGGGTCGGTCCCAAGCGCTTTCCAGTATCCTAGCTTTGCCTTGATAGCGTATGCAGGGTCAGTGGAGTCAGCCCATGGGTTGCCACAGTTAAAATTTTCACCCAAGGTCTTGAGCCGTTCATGTGCTTGCTCCAAAGTGAAAGATACATAGCTTTGGACGTCGATTGTAGGTGATCGTAGGAGTTCAGTCACATATGGGATTTCCTCCTGTGGTATCGTTTGTCGCGACGGACAGAAGTATGCTAGATGTCCTGTCTTTTTGCACCAAACGCACTGCATGATCCCCGCATAGTCTTTGAATATATTTTATTTCTGCGCAGTTTTCGGTAGAAAATCTGAGATCTTGCCTACCAGTTTTGGGCGTGAATGTCTGCCAGTCACAGTAAGAGATAATGATTTTAATACTAAAAAGTGACTGAGTTGGTGTTTGGGAAAGTGGTAATGCAGTATTAAACTGTGGCTTGTTCGTTGCACTTTTACATTACTTTCCGGCGTGTTGCAGTCGTTGTTTGACTAGTCATATTTAAACCGGAGGCGTGTTGCAGTGCGAGTCCGACCGTATAATATATTTCGAAATACACATAAAGAAGAGTAAGAGTTACATATATTTAATGCATATGTACTGTTTTCTGCTGCGTGTGCATGTGACTCAAACTCGACGACGTTTGCAAGTATCGCTAGTGCAGATGTGCAAGACGTATGTGTGTTCGCGAGTTGTGATTGAGTGTTCAGTTGGTAGTGCGCTGAGGGCGTTGATGTGGGTTCAGGGTCCAACAGCTTTCTGAGGTGTGCCCGCGCTTGTGGCAATGGGTGCAGGATACATGTGTGCGAGCACTAGATGGTATGTATGGTGGGGGCACTGTTGGGCTGACGGTTATGTACCCTGTCGGGTTTTGTGGTTGCTGTGGCTGGATCGCGTATTGAATTGGCGGCTGCGGCCCGGTTGGTGGGACTGTGTAGCCAGGGACACCTTGCCACGCCAGCGTTGGTACCGTCGCAGTGCTCTGGTGTGCTGTGGTGTTGCCGGTAGCCGCGCCGTTGGTATTGCCTCGCTGTGGGCAGTCCTTGGCCCAGTGTTGCGGAGAGTAGCATATGCGGCACAACCCCTTGCATTGGCTGCAGTAGGGGTGCGCGGCGCTCTTCGAAGTGTGTGCCCTGATAGGTTCGCAGTAGGCGGCGATGTCCCCCGCGATCCGCAGCCGCTTTGCTGCCTGCAGGAACTTTTGCTCTGCCTCTTCCGCGGAGAGAGGCGTCGGCCCACCCATGTTCATTGCCAGGGTAGCCATTGCGCTTGCATCCGTCAGCCGCTCTTGCTCACTATTGTACACATTACTCTCCAGTACCGCCATGATGATCTTCCCACCTTGGAAGTAACGTCGGTGCACGTGCTTCCCGATGAGCTTAGCGTCACGTTGCCCCGTCTCTTGCTTCGCTTGGTGAATCATGGCGTTGACTTGCTCTGATAGCAGGTTGGTCTGGTCGAAGAAAGTAGAGTTGATCCCTGCCTGCAGTAGCAGCACCACCTTTTCCAAGTCGTCGCTTGTAAGTGGGCGTGCCTTCGGGTGATACGATGGAGAAGTGTTGATGTGGCCCCCGAGACTGCCCAGGCCCGCTGCTCGTAGTGTGTCTTGTTGTTGTTGTAATGTCGGTGCCACAGCCCCGCCGATGAATGACGATGATGATGATGCTGGTGACGGTGCGTGAGTGTTACCAGTGCTGCTGCTGCTGCTGCTGTTGGCTGCGCTCCCGAGAGGTTAGTAATTGCTGGCGCCGGCGCCTGTCGCTGCGGTAGTGCTGGTCGTAGATGCAGAGCTGCCAGACACACTCGCACTGCCTCCAGCCACGCTGTGATCTCCTCCTCCTTGGTAGTCGTGGTCGTCGTCGCTAGCATCTTCCTCTGCACGTCTCTTCTTTGCTGAAGGCTTCTTGACTCGCTTGGGTTTCTCGCTTGACATGGATTTCTTGCCTTTCCTAAAACCCAAACTAAAAGCACTTTTGTATAAAACAAAAAATACAAATCTGAGGGGGACAGGATTGTTGTTCTAATCTTCAAAGTTTCGAGCGGGAACAATAGTTCCCGCTTCTTTATTTGCGCAGAGAAACTCTGCAAGTGAACTCAATTGATTGTCACTACCGGCCCACTCTGTCTGATATGGTTATTTGTGAAATGACGCTTTTTGGAGGCAAAAATATATAATATTATTAAACAACCCCGCAAGTTAGGGCCTTTTTTGGAGGCAAAAATATATAATATTATTAACTGCGCGCTATGCCTCAAAGTTTTTTTTGCATTCTAGTTCACACCTTGCGCTATTTTCTTTCCACCACACACTTTTCTATTTTCTTTCCCACAAAAAAACTTTTTGATTCCACTTACTAGAATGCAAAAAAAACTTTGAGGCAGTTAATAATATTATATATTTTTGCCTCCAAAAAAGGCTCTAACTTGGGGGGTTGTTTAATAATATTATATATTTTTGCCTCCAAAAAAGGCTCTTACTTGGGGGGTTGTTTCTTCTGCCTAGAAACAACCCCCAAGTTAGAGCCTTTTTTGGAGGCAAAAAAATATAATATTATTTTTGCCTCCAAAAATTATATATTTTTGCCTCCAAAAAAGGCTCTAACTTGGGGGGTTGTTTCTTCTGCCTAATAATATTATATATTTTTGCCTCCAAAAAAGGCTCTAACTTGGGGGGTTGTTTCTTCTGCCTCAAAGTTTTTTTTGCATTCTAGTTCACACCTTGCGCTATTTTCTTTCCACCACACACTTTTCTATTTTCTTTCCAGTAGATAAATACACATTTTACTAGGTCGTTTTTTCGTATCCTCAAAACGACCTTCGTAAAATGTATCGTCCTTCCTGTTGATAGTTTAAACAATCAATACTAAGCCTCAAAACAGCAAAATAAAAAAGCAAAAATTTTTGATAAATACAAGAAAGCAAAATAAATAAATTCGTTTTCCTCTACTTCAAAAAAAAAGGGGGATTAGCGAACAACTTCTCTATTCCTTTTAAAGAATAGTGAAAAATATATTTATGTAAATGGGAGACTATATAAGACCTAATTCTAAACAACTATACAAGCAAATCAACAGAGATAAAATAAACAAGAAAGCAAAAGAAAAAATAAAATGTGAATGTGGAGCAGAAGTATCAAGAGCGAATTTATCAAGACATAAAAAAACACACCAATATCAAAATCAATAAATTAGTCCCTCGGGACAATTGTCGATAGCACGCTATCGACTAAATTTTACTACTATAGGTACTACTATAGGACACTTATCTATTTTTTATTTATTTTTTATATAAAATATTTCACAAAAATTTTTTATAAAAGTTGTCCAAAATTGCGAAATCAAAAAGTATGATTTTTTGTTTTCGCATCCTCTCAGAAAAAACCATGTGATAACATTTTTAGCCGTCTATAGTGCCACCAATTACAGGTCCATTTTTACTTTTGCCTTTCGTTCTCTTTTGCTTGTTCTGATGTTTTCTGGTTCTATTTCTTCTCTCTTTAGCAATTCTTTTGTTTTCTTCTCTTTTATAACTTCTTTAGTTTGCTCTTTCATATCTTCTTCTTCTTCAATCGGTTTAATAAAATTTGTTTTTAATAAATCTCTGGGACTTACGAGTTCATCATTATTCAATATGATTTTAAATCCGGAACGGCCTTTGACTTTATAAATAATTTTGCTGAAAGTCTTTCCTCCTTTGGAAAATAAATTACGTTTGCTTTCCTTACGAACACTATCACCAACATTGAATTCATTAATAAGGTTATCTCTAGTTATGACTTGCTTGTTTTTATCTCTTCTAGCAAAGACGTCCACAGGTCTGGCTTGAATTCCTCTATGAACTTTATGATTATAAGCATTGACCAACTCTTGAATATAACTTACCCAGTCAAAGTTTCTATTAGTTTCAAATAATAAATCCAACCACCTTCTAACACTCCTTATAACTCTATCAACAACCGCTAAGGCTCTGTGGTCCCCTACTTCAACCACATCGTGCTTAATACCATTTTGAATAAAATAATCACGAGTAGCACCTTTATATTCTCCTCCGCTGTCTGTTGTAATTGATTTAGGTTTATAAGGTATAGATTTTAAAGCATAATAAACTTCTTTCGCTGTTTTATTTTTTAATGGAATGGTTATTAAATATCTTGAATGACAATCAATCCAAACAAGCATCCAAGCATATCCTTTATTTCCTTTCTTATCTTTTATTTTACTCATGTCTGCCAAGTCTAAGAAAACTTGGTCTAATGGATTATCAACCCATATAGTATTCCATATTTTCGGGTTCTTTTTCTGGTGGTGTATTTCAAGGGCTTCTTCTTCTTTTGTTCTTTGAATTTCTTCTCCAGTTGGTGTGTCTTCTAATTGACTATTACGATTTTGATTATTAATAATTGTATGTTTATGGTCTAAATCTGGCATTTATATAGTATGAGATTTTCAAAGTCAAATGTAAAAAACAAAAAATATAAAGTCATTAGTCCAAAAGGTAAGGTTATTAATTTTGGAGATAACAGATACGAACATTATAAAGACCGCATAGGGTTATACTCACATTTAGACCATCTGGATAAAGAAAGAAGAAAAAACTATAGAGCAAGAGCAAAAGCAATAAGAAACTCAAAAGGTGAATTAACTTTTAATAATCCGGAGTATAGTAATTATTATTCTTATCATTTCCTTTGGTAATGATATTTTATTTACATTTGGACTTTAGAATTTTAAGAAACATTTTTCAACATCATTATTTTTTTCTATCTTAGCACCAGCAGAAGATTGATTATATACTTTTACACTCACACTACTAGACTTCTTACCTTTGCTTTTCTTTGGCTTCGGTTCTTCTTCTTCACTACTCTCGCTTTCACTTTCTTCACTCTCAGGCTCAGGCTTCTTACTCTTCTTCTTTTCTCTCTTAGTTTCCGCTTTCTTTCTTCTTATCTTCATTTTTGCCATCTTTTCAGCAATGATATCAGTAAAATCACATTCACTTTCACTATCACTCTGCTCGGGTGTGTCATCTTGGTCTTTTTCATTAACAATATTGCTCGCCACATTCTTATTTTCTATCTCCGCTATTTTTTGTTCCATGTCTTCGTCTTCACTTTTAACCGCATTTCGGTATTGTTCCAAAACCTTTTTGGCATGTTCCATTTTTCGTTGTTTCGCTTTTGCTTTTATTCCTTCAACAGCACTCCCCCAGTTCTTACGACTTGCTTCGGGAGACGGCATTTATACTAAGATTAATATATTTTAGTATTTTTTAAATAAATAAATAATTATATAATTGATATTTTGTTCTGACTTCGTCATCACAAAACATCGTTTCCAATTAATTTTTTCTTCAAATTTTTCCCGATGTTTTAGAATAAGCGAGAGTGCGTCAGCACGAAGCGCAATTCTAAAATATCTATGTCGCAATATAAATCATTACTAGGCTTGAATGAGTTGGCAGTTGATAGTCTAAACATACTTAACTTAGACTTAACGAACACAAACATAGTCGGTCTGAATACAGACAGAGTGCCAGAAGATGAAAACCCTTTGAACCTCTACTATACGGATTTACGATTTGACACAAGATTATCTACCAAATCAACTACAGACATAAAAGAAGGAAAAAATCTATATTATACAGAACAACGAGTAAGGGATAATGACGAAGTCAAAGCCTCAACTCAACACAGAAGCAATACTTCCAATCCGCACCAAACAAGTTTATACAATTTGATAGACACAAACATATTTGCACAAGCAAGCGGACAATACTTAACTTACAACGATGTAGAAGGTAAATGGAAGAATACACCACTTGGTTCAATTGACACACTTTCAGATGTAGTCATTACTGCACCAGTGGCGATGAATAGTTATCTAACATATAACTCAATAAACTGGGTCAATAAAACATTTCCGATAAATGTGGATGAAACAGGTAATATTAGTATGGGAATGAAGAATATAACAGGAGTTAATTTACTAAATGACAAAGGTGTTGATGAATGGATATTTGAGCATAATGATAATAATAATAAGGTGACAGCATCTGGAAGTATAGACACACATAGCGATGTGACAATATCAGGCTTTCCAGCAGATAATCAACTGATTATGTATAGCACGGGGCAATGGAGAAACACCACACCGCCCTTTCTTAGATTAGACGGCACAGCAAGTATGACTGGAGGACCAAATATGAATGGTTATGCTATTTCAGGGGCTTCTACATATAATGGAATTAATCTCACAAATCTTGCAGTTGATGGTTCGGTGGTTAAACTAACAGGAGACCAAACCATAGCAGGAACCAAAACATTCAGCAACATAATAAATGCTAGTGCGGGGATTGATATGAAAAGTCAAAGCATAACAAATGTTAATCTTGTTGATGGTGTTGATGTTTCAGCCCTTGATACTTCGGTGGTTAAACTAACAGGAGACCAAACCATAGCAGGGAATAAAAAATTTACATCAACTTTGGAAGTAAGTGGTTCATCCAATCCAACTACTTTTGACGGCATTGGCATAGCCTTTGATACAAAAATAGGAATGATTGCCGCACAAAAGACAGCAACAGCGACTTGGTATCCGATACAAATAACGGGGTCATATGTTGATTTATATGCGGGTGATAATGTAATCGCGACAGCAACTGGCACTACACTATCTTTGAATAACAACAAAATAACAAACTTAGCCACACCATCAGCAACAACGGACGGAGCAACCAAAAGTTATGTTGATACATTAGACGGGCAAAATGTGAAACTAACAGGAAACCAAACCATAGCAGGAATTAAGACATATAGCAGTGGTGTTGAAATAACGGGAAATTCAATCAATTCAACAACAAAGGGCACATTTATCGTTTTCAATTCTACCAGTAATATTGGGTCAATTGCTAGTTTGGATATGAAAACTGCAACATATTACAACTTTGAAATTTCTGCGAAAAAAATAAGTTTTATTATTGACGGGACAATCGTCGGTTGGGTAAATGCTTCGGGGCTAGATTGTAATAGTAGCAAAATAGCCAACCTTGGAACTCCGACATTAGCAACGGACGGAGCGACAAAAGGTTATGCGGACACATTGGACGGGCAAAATGTAAAACTATCAACAGACCAAACCATAACAGGAAGCAAAACATTTAATGGGGCGAGCACTGTGATAAAATATCTAACTTTAACGAACAATGCCGATTTTAATAATCAAACTATCACTAATGGTGGAAATATAACATATAATGGGGCGAGGATATTAAACCAAAATGGAGGAGACATATTCTTTTCACAGACATCAGGAGATTATCAGTATTTCTTATTTACTCTAAATACCGCTACAAGTGGAACCGCGAACCAACGAGGTTATGTATTTACGAATGTAGCATCTGATGTAAAAGGGGCGGGACTTTATATTTCAAAACTTTTGGATAATAAAAGTGCTTCGTCTGACATTGTCCGTTTTAACAATGCTGGCGGTATGCGGTTTTATGGAGCCTTAGATATGAACTCAAATAATTTAACAAATGGTGGAACAATAACTGGAACGACAATTACTTCAACCGCGGGGATATCAACGACGACACTAACGGCGAGTGGATTAATCACGGCAAATGCGAGTATATCAACAACAACGGCAACCGCAAGCGGATTAATAACGGCAAATGCGGGGATTACATATACTGGCACACTAACATCAGCAACAAATACAAGTGGAGCGAAAATAGGAGTTCAGGGAGTAACAGACGGAACAAATGCAAAAGGAATATTTCTATGGGATACAACTAATACGAGTTGGGGAATTTATGCAGCATCTGGTGGGGCTCTAAACACTAGAAGTTTGGCAAATGGTTTAGCCGTTTCAGGAAATGATTTTAGTTCGTATAGTTTTCGGTTTAGGGTTGCTAATGATTCTACAATGGGTTTTGTGTGGGAAAATTCAGCAGAGCAATTGTTAATGTCATTAAACGGGGCAAACGGGACTTTATGGACAAAAGGATTGATTACGGCAAATGCGGGAATTACATACACAGGCACACTAACAACGGCATCAGCATCAACTAATGGGGCTAAAATAGCAATTCAAGGACAAACAGACGGGACGAATGCGAGAGGAATATTTGTATGGGACATTGGAGATTCAAACTGGGGGATTTATATGAGCCAGTCTGGGGCAAATAAATCATTAAGTGGAGGAACAGCACCAGCAGGAGGAGGTGGAGGATTAACTTCTTATTCTATTAGATTTAGAGTGAATGGTTCTTCAACGAGTGGTTTCATATGGGAGAATAATTCAAATACTGCTTTAATGTCATTAAGAGCAAGCGATGGGCAATTATGGGTATTGTCTAATCCAATTCAATATTCAGACAAGAGAAAAAAAGAAGATATAAAGGAATTTTTAGGCTTAGATTTTATTAATAAGTTAAATCCAGTCTGCTATCGTATGATTGATGACAACAAGAAATGTAGGACTGGCTTAATAGCACAGGAATTAGAAGAAATACTAACAGAAATGGATATGCTAGATTTTGGTGGTTTTATAAAAGAAACAATTATGGTTCCGTGTCCAAAGCAAAGAAAAGAATACGAATTGAAAGATGTGAGTGTTAATCCAGAAGATGTTAAATGTGTTGATAGTGGTGATGTCGGTTATGGTATAGGTTATTCTGAGTTTATCGCCCCGTTAATTAAGGCGGTTCAACAATTATCAGACAAGGTAGGTAATTTAGAAAAAGAAAATAAAAATCTTATGAATATACTACAAGACCAAGCAAACCAACTAGCAGAAATCAGAGTGTCCGTTATTGATAATGTCAAATAATACAACTAGACTTCATAGGCCACCGCCTATTATGGATATGGATGGAGAACTAACTCCAGAATTAAAGTCTCGTGTTCTTGAAGTAGAACTAAAGACTGAGGAAAAAAAAGTAGAGCACGAATTGGAAGATAACTGGAATTGTTGTTGTATAAAAAACAGACCAACCGACAGCCGACTTATTAAATACTTATTTCAAATGGGTATCATTATTGCCATTATAACCCTTTGCATCGTAAGGCTATCGGAAAAGAACTTACC
The DNA here is from genome assembly GCA_019918135.1 of Paulinella micropora. Classification (NCBI taxonomy): domain Eukaryota; phylum Cercozoa; class Imbricatea; order Euglyphida; family Paulinellidae; genus Paulinella; species Paulinella micropora. The sequence goes on from WBZZ01004951.1 coordinate 107,726, forward strand.
TTGTGAGGTTGCTAACACTTATGTCGGAATCCTAACACTATTGATTGGAATATGCCTTCCATCACCTTCTTCAAGTAAGAAGTAAGCACTCGTATAAATGTGTCATATACCATCTATTATCGCCAGCACACATTAAAGGCAAAACCTCATCAAAACTACGGCACATATTATTTCCGTTATTTATGAAAACACACTTAAACCCCGTATCTACCCCTTGCTTTATACAATAAGCACAACTCTCATTCTTTTTTTCGCTTATCCGTGAGTAAAAGTCGCAGGCAGTCCGACCTAACACAGACCACATAAACAAGAATATTAAAATCATTTTTTTATATCATACATTATATAATTTATGAGTGAGTTCAAATACCAAAAGATTATTTTTCTGAGCAATGATTTTGCTGGAGGAAGCAAAACATTTAATAAAAATATCCAAATGTCATTCACACCCACCCAAATGAATGTTAAGTTTATCCACTATATGAACGGCCAGACCGAAACCAAAACCAGAATTCTTTATATTGACAGAATTGGAATTATTGGAACATTTGCGGACAGCACCACAGCAAACATTTCAAACCTCGGTTATAATTTGGGTGTTGTCGGATGGACTGACGGACAATATACATTTAAAGTCCTTGAAACCGACAGCGGAAATATTGATACAGGAAATTTAGCGGGTCGAATTGTTGTATGTTTGGAATTCCTCGCTTAGAATATAGCAATGGAAAAGATTAACAATGTCAAAGTTAAGCCTGTGAAGCAGGATGGAAACGGAGATAAAAAAGCAAAAGGTTATAAATTATTCAATGAGCCGTATGCTAACATATTTCTACTTGCTAGAAAGAAGAGCGGGAAAACGACAGCACTCTTTGAAATACTGAAAAGGACAACCGACAAAAAGACCCGCATTGTCATTATTGCTTCAACGATACACAAGGACTACATTTATAAAGCAATGGTTAAGCACTTTAAGAACAGGGGAAACCCGATGGCGATTTACACATTTCTTAAATCAGATGGTGTAAATGTCATTGATTATGAATTAGACAAACTGAACAGACAGGACAAGCAACACGAAGGAGAAGTAAAACAAGACAAAGAGGAAATAGAGAAGCCACAATTTCTTTATTTTGGCAAAGAAGAAAAAAAGAAACAGAGCACCGCGGAGGCAAAAGAACGACCAAACAAGTATATCGTGCCAGAGGTTGTTTTTGTTTTGGACGATTTAGGGAGTGGATTAAGAGACAAGTCCGTAAGTGATTTGTTAAAAAAGAACAGACACTATAAATCAAAGGTGATTATGTCTAGTCAGTATTTGAATGACCTACGGCCAGAAGCCATTAAGCAGTTAGATTATTTATTAATCTTTCCGGGGCAATCTCAGGACAAAATGGAACTAGTGTATAAACACTTAGACTTATCTTTTGACTTTGATTACTTTCTTCAAAAGTATCACGAAGCAACAAAGGAGAGATTTAATTTTCTTTATGTCTCAAGTGTTGATGATGAGTTAAGAAAAAACTTTAACTATCGCTTGCGATTGTTAGTTGTCCCGCTTGCGGGACTAACTTTTCACAAAGATTTAAATAATATTTTTGGAATTAATAAATATTTTTTTTCATAGTATAATGGTAGTTAAAACAACTCGTGTTGAAGTCATTCCAACAATCGGCAAACGAACTATTAACTCAAGCACCAACATGGCTGGAGGTAAAAAGAAGACTGGTCGCAAGAAGAAGCAAGGAGGCAAGGGACAAGCAGGCGGTAAAATCAACTGGCAAAAAGTTGGCAAAACGGTCTTTGCCGTTGATAAATTTCTTCGCGGTAATAAGTTAATCTCAAGGACTGCGGGAGCATTAAGTAGTGTCGGGGTGCCTTACGCAGGTAGTGTTGGTGCTGTAGCATCAAGACTGGGGTATGGTAAGCAGAGAGGACGCGGAGCACTCAAATTCTAAAGATATTTTGTTCTGACTGCCGTCATCACAAAACATCGATGACCATTATTTTTTTCAAAAATAAAAAACGATGTTTTAGAATATAGATTCAGCGAGCTGAATCGATAGTGAGAATGCGACAGCACGAAACGCAATTCTAAAATATCAAGGAAATATTTTGTTTCATACATTGATGATATGGTCAAAGCTTATAATAATCGTTTTCATCCAACAGTCAAAGCTAGACCAGCTGACATCATGAATGGAAAAGCTACCAATAAACAAAAAATTGAAAGAGATGAAAGTATTAATGAATTTGAACCTGGCGATAAGGTCAGACGAGAAGTTCAACGAAATCTATTTTCAAAAGGCGAACGAACTTGGTTAAAGCAGATATATACAGTTTTGGGTAGAAATGGATTTAAGATTGTGCTATCTAATAAAGAACTAGTTAGCCCCCGCGAGTTATTGAAGACTAAGTTTGAAAAACCAGTTGATGATGAGAAGCAAATTCACGACCTTTTTCAAGAGATAACGAATGAGAAGAAAATAAAGCAACAGTTGAAAAAAGAAGATATGCAACCAGAAAACATAATTGAAACCAAAAGACACAAAAAGAAAAAGGAAATATTAGATTTGTAGATTTCCTTTTTATTTCGGGGACCAAAGGGCCGAAAATGGTCATCGCAATAATTTTCATTGTAAAATGCGGACGATTTTGCAGTTTTTTAAATTTTTTTGGCACGAATTCACGAATTTTCTGACATTGGATTTTCTTTTTTTCTCGGTTGTCGCGTTTTTGTGGGATATGTGTAAAAACTGGGTAAAATGATAAAATCTCTTTATATGACTAATTTTGTAAAAAAATGACAAACGATAGCAAAATTCAAAACGGAAGGGGGGGAGGGAGGCTTTGAATCACCCCCCCTTCCCTCCCTGTTTTTTTACACACAACACAACAACACACACACACACACACACCAACACCACCACCACCACCCCCACCACACAGACACAAACAGACACACACACACACACATACATACATACACACACACACACACACACAACACCACCACAACAACAACAACAACACACACACATTCTCTCTCTCCGAGGCTATCTCGCTCGCGCTCTCTCTCTCTCTCTCCCTCCCTCTCTCTCTCTCTCTTTCTCTCTCTCTCTCTCTCTCTCTCTCTCTCTCGCTCTCTCTCTCTCTCTCTCAATAATTTCTACCTAGTGAAAAATCAGTACTTTATGTGTGTCAGTATGTGTGAGTTAGCGACAGAAAGAGAGAGAGAGAGAGAGAGAGAGAGAGAGAGAGAGAGGGGGGGGGGGGAGTGTGTGTGTGTGTGTGAGAGAGAGAGAGAGAGAGAGAGAGAGAGAGAGAGAGAGAAACAGTCTAGCAATCAGGCAAGCTGCTCAACACATGTACTTCGACATGTAGTAGTTTAAAGAGTCTAGGAAACTACTTCACATGGTTTGCTCGCCTTACTCTTGTCACCCACTTTTCTCAAACTTTGTTCAAAAAGAAAAGTAAACGAAAAAGCAATCCTTTTGCCCTTGCTATTCACAATTCAGTAATTTTTTATCAGGCTGCTCAATTTCTGAACAATTCTTCAGTGTCCTGCTGCTCAATTCCTGCACAATAGGATACCAAAAAGGAAATTTAAACGTAAAGTCAAAAAGCGATTACGAACGAACGAACGAACGAACGAACACACGAAAAAAAAATTCAACGCAAAAGCGGAAAAAAAAGCAAAGAAAAGTTTAGCTCCTCAGGTATATGCCCTGCGGGCCGAATATTAATAAACTTTGCCACTGAGTAACTACTGAGGTCGCACTCGTTGAAGCCTCCGAACCTTTCCCGATATACTTCTACTATTACTACTACTACTACTACTACTACTACTACTACTACTACTACTACTAGGCTTAGGCCTTCGATTTAATGAAGTTAAATTTAACCTCTGATCATCCATACAAATCGTTAGCTCAAGAGCTATTGATTTACCTAGATGGTGTCCTGCTTCTCAAATTATTAAAAATAAACTTGAATAAAACAACAAAATTATTAAAACGACTAAATAAAGAAAGTATGATGAACATAGAATAGAATATATTCTAGGTTCGTGGGCAACTTGAAAAGCTACTACTACTATTACTAACTACTACTAATACTATTACTACTACTAGTACTAGTAATACTACTACTACTACTACTACTACTACTACTACTACTACTACTACTACAAGGAGTAGGCCTTCAACTTAATGAAGTTACTTGTACAAGTACTAGTGACCTCTTGTCATCCATAAAAATCGTTAGCTCAAGTGCTATTGATTTAACTATATGATCACTTAAATCATAATTACTACTACTACTACTACTACTACTACTACTACTACTACGACTGCTACGACTACTAGTAGTAATATTGCTCACTTTATAAATGACAAAAAATGCTCTTTCCCCCTCCCGGGGCCACCCCTGACCTAAAATGTACATACCTTTTCTATTTGTCCCCCTTCCCTGTGCCTTTTACAGACGTGAACGAAGGTTTTTCGCTAGTTTAGGAAATCGTGTGTCTGTGTGTTGTGTGTAACGGGGGGAGGAAGGGGTGGCTGACTGAGCTTTTTTCATAGCACCGCTTGTGAGGACCAGGTTCGCAGTCCGCGAGCGCACTCGGCCACCGCCGAGCTGAATGGAAATGCCATTAAAGACAAAAATAGTAACCCCACAATATTATTCCTTACAGGTAATATTGGCAATTGTTATCACTATAAAGGAAATTGCTTTTGATAAATGATTCCATAACGGAAATAACTTAAAATATAATAGCGTCTACTATATTATAGTTCAATATATAGTTCCAACAGCAACCTCAGTTTTTCTTTTCCTTTCTTTCATCGTAAATTTTCTTTTCTTTTCCAGTGCTTAAATTTTCCACTACCCCCCCCCCTCCCTTTTTTTTTCTTTTCTTTTGACTTTTTTCAATCTTTTTTAACGCTTCATTTTCTCTTTTGTATCGCTTAATACAACTCCTATTTTCCTCTTACGCTTCTCACTCAACCCTACGAGTTGCAAGAATTTTCTTAACTATCAAAAGTTTGCGTTTTAAAAAATGTTTTTAGAAAAAAGAACTTGAAAAAGTTGAATATCAATCTTTGGATTTTTTCCGACTTTGCACAAAAGTTGAATGATTTTTTCCTTTAAAAAAAAAATCTCTTCGTTTATTCTCTCTTCCCCACTACCTGTATTCGTTCACTTTGATCATTTTTCATCCTTTCCCTCTTTTTCTGTTTAAATCCTCATGTTCTCCTCTTCTCTCTCTCTCTCTCTCTCTCTCTCTCTTTTTTTTTTTTTTTTTTTTTTTTAATTCTTTTTTACGCAAACACTTTCCACTGAGAGAGGAACAGGGTAGTTGCAGACTGTAAACAGCTTCAAGTACATTTGCATCTCTTTGCAGTGCTCACGAATGTGGTGTTCATATGCTGATGATAAATATACATATGCGTTGGGACGCGAGGGAGTCTGCGAAGGAACGGCGTACCAGCAGTGGTCATAATTGGAGACGCATTTCTTAGAAGACTCACTCTTTCTATCCAATTCCAGTCTGGATATAGATGATTCGAGACCCTTTAAAATGTTAAAGATCTGAAATCAGGTACAAAGCAAAACATTGAAAAAACATCTCAGAGGAGAAAGAAATTTCTTTTGTGCTACAAATATGTGATTCAAAACTTTCTGATCATCTGTCAGCGTCTTGACACGAGAAAAATGATTCTTATCTCACCTCCCTTTCCTTCATCTTCCAATCCCTGCTATCTCAACTTCCGACACAACCAAACACACACGCATACACACAAACAAACCCCATAACTCACAAATACAGAAAGCCCTTGCTTTGTGCCTCAATATACTATTTTCGGCAGCAAAAAGCGTTGAACCCTTCAATAGAGAAAGAGGCATGACAGCGGATTTTTCGCCTTAGGCATGAGTGCCTCGGGCTATTATAAGCGAAAGCGAACATTCACATGATTTTTGCTGATCTTTTGCTACTGTAGCCCAATTAAACACAGGCAACAAACAACGAACAATGCAAGACCGTATGGCACTGATTATCCCGATATTGCTCCATCAAACGCGCCAGAGCCTCTTCGCTGTTACTTTGTAGGTACTCCTTCAGGGTATCTTCATTTGGAATCTTTGGTTCATAAGCAACAGAGTACTTCGTTTCGAAATCATCCAGCCTGTGAGTAAAAAAAAATATTAAAAAAAAAAATTATACAAAAGTATACCACTATAAATGAAAGCATACATAGTATGATATGCATACATACACGTCGATACATGCTTATGCTTACGTATCTGTATATATATTTTTACATGCTATTATGCACATATAAAGCACATAAAACATGTTTATGCGAAGATTCATGTATCTACATGAGTATATCAATGTCGCCATATTTCAGGTCGTAACTTCAAATTCTTCACGAACCCAATAGCAAGAAACTAATTACAAGGCACACTCACCTGAAGCGGTCTATTTCAATGACTTCACTGACTTTCACGCCGTTGTCGGCTGCACGGTCGATGAAGTGTTGTTCCTTCATCACGCAACTATTGAATGCTGCACACTAGTATCAACCAGCAATCAAGGTGTTCAGCTCTGGTCCTCGTAGGTTAGGCAACAGACCGAATTGAAGATTGCAACGATGGGAATTTTTTCTCCCACCATCTTTGTGATATGCCCCATCAACTTCATCACCTCATTCTAAGCATGCACACACAGGACGTGGACGTGTTAATACTGCTATATGTCTATCTACACAAGCAGTCGCACAGCGCATGCTATGCTCTTTGCGCATGGTCGCAAACACAACACAAATCAAAGAGAAATTGAAGCAACTATTACATCGCGCATGATAATGCAATTATGGCACGACTTTGCATTAGTCTGTAGTTCTCTCTAAAACAAAAACCAAAGGTTCGAACTTACCACGGGGTTATTGTTCGCACAATCCACAAAATTGCTCTGATGCGAGAGCCTCGCAAGGCCGACAGCGACTTGTGCTACTGCGAACAATAACCCCGGAGGGAGTTCAACTGCCCAGGAAACTAGGGCAAAAAGTCTGAGACTAATTAAAAAAATTCAGTGGTAACCTCAGCCTCCTGCAGCAGGCCTTGAATTAGCCATCCGGCCTTTTTCTTCGCTGAACAGCCGGCACCGGAGAAGAGAGTGAGGTGGTAGTCTTGGCTAGGGTGCGAAGAGCAAGGCGCCTCGCCACAGTCCATGTCCGAATTCCCTTTGGCCCCTGTCCCACTTTCTTCCTCTTCTTTGCCAAGGGCACTTGCCTAACCTACCCTAGCCATTCTAAGATGACGGTCTTTAATACGCAAAGAAAGTCCTACCTGCTAGAAAAACAGTGTGCGCAAAATTCCTGCCTATTTCCATCTGCTATCGTGGCCGCTTGCTAACTCCTACGCTATGTCTGGGTACCTGTGCTTCTTCTGCTGGCAGTCCTTCTTGTTTTCTCGGCAGTGCCGCGCACTGTCAGGGAGGGGAAGTATGCTGCATCCTGGCCGGCGCCGACAGGGCCTGGCCCGCTCTTTTCGGGAGTGGCCAGTAACCAGCGCACGGCCTCCGCCGGACCGCTCGCAGGGGGGGGGGGGGGGGGGGGCGCTGGCAGCCGGGCTGTTTTTTGGCTTGGGCCGAAAGACACCAGCGGCTCGCCCCCCGCAAGGGGGGGGGGGGGGGGATTGTTTCTCTCTCTCCCTTCTTCCCTCCCCCTTGCGCTGCTAGTAGCCATACGAACGTCTCCCCAGCTCTTGGTCACACATGTGTAGGCACGCCAGGGCGTCCACGAACGCTTTAGGCTGCGATGCATCTTGGGATCCGTACGCCTTGAGAAATTCTTGCATGCGCGTTACGACTCTCTCGTACGCCTGCTGAAACTCCTGGTCGCCCTCAAACGCCTTGTCCGACGTCGGGTGCAGGAAGCACTGTGCATGCGGAGAGCAGATAGAGAATTGCGGCCCCGCCTCTTTGTCATCCGCGCTCTGCCTGGAGTCCATGTAGGTCTGGAAAAAGAGCTGCCAGTCCCACCCCAGATTTTGCAAAGCTTGTCTCTGTGTAGCCGCACGTTTCTTTTCCCAATTCTCGGAGGCGCGCGTGTATACCTTCAAGAGGCCGTCGTGCACAGTATAATAGTCCTTGCAGTCTGTCGAACATAGCAAGAGTTCCTTAGCTGGATTTGAGATTTTGCGCACGGTCAGCGTCAGCCAGAAGTGAGCAAGCTTGGTCGTGCCATGACGTGCAGCACTGATCATGCCCTTTTTCTTCGGCTCTTCTACCGGCTGTGCCTGGCCCTGCTCGTTGTACCAGAGAGGAAACTCCTCGAGGTAATGCTCCATGTTCTTCAGTAGCAAGTCTGCGATGGCGAGAGCGTGACTGGTCATAAAGTCAACCTTGTCCTGCAGTAACCTCTGCGCTCTCTTGATGCATTCAACTCTTGCACTCCATAATAAATTTGGGCGTAGTGCGTACTGCTCTACCTCCGGCGGTACGTCGAAGACATTGATCCGGTGCACTCCGTGTGGATTAGCTTTGGCAGCGTTGTCGGCGGGGAAATAGAGGATAAGGTTCGGGCCCATGGAACAAGTGAACGGCATGTACAAGTCCGCTACCGCCATAACGCATTGAGCTGGGACTATCACTGGAGTTTCATATTGCGAGCCATCGATTGTGGAGCTGGGCCGCTGCGTATTCACCACCCTAGCGAATCGAGGACGCGCCTCATCAAATGGCTTCAGTTCCTCCGTTTTATAGGGCCGTCGGCACTCAAACGAGAGGCAGGCATCTCGCGGGCCCAAATTTTGATAATCCTGGCCGGCCAGCCTCGCGCCCTTCCCAAACAGGTAACCCCCCACCAGCGGAATCCAGGTCTTCGAAAGCCAGTGAGAATCCACGGCGGGCTCGCGTTGTTGTGCTCTCTCTTGTTGGGCCAGCGTCGCTCGTCGGATGAGCACCTTGGTAACGTCCTTGTTACCGCTTAGCCGGAAAGCAATGTTGGCATAGAGCTGTCGCGCGGCCGCCGAGACCGAATCCGGCAGGGACCTGGCGGGCGCGACAGTCTGTGGCCCTGTCGGTCGCGTTAGGTCCCGTACGTACGGTAAGAGCCAGTCTGCGCCTGTCTCAGCGAGGCTAAATTGCGTAGCGAATGGCCGCGTGGTACTACTCACAACCCAGACAGTGAATCCCTGGCGACCCAGGTGGAGGCACGTCTGCTTTACGCAAATATCAGCCGCTACACCGGCGACCACCACGTTCCGGATCCCGTTCGCGCGCAGGATTTGGGTCAGACTCACGTTAGCGAGCGGGGCACCGATTCTAGGGTTAGCGTTGGTGACTTCGGTCTTGTCGTCGTTCATAAAGATGGCGGAATTGGCGTCTAAGAAGCGGTCCATACCCTTGTCAAAAAACATGGTGGGATTCTGCGGTGCGCCGACGGGGAGGTACCGAGTAACACGCTCGCTTGCAGTTTGTTCGAGATACGCCTGGTTTGCTAGCGGCGTTTGCTTCCGCTCCCTCGCCAAAAACGTCGGTGCCAAGTCGTGCAGTGGCGTGATCAAGTCGGATCCCCACGCACCCATGACGCAGTGGTCGGGGTATAACGTCTGCTTGATGGGGCGCCCACCGCACAAGTTATAAGTGCACGAGTCGAACGGTTCGGTCTTGAGCAATGCATACTTTTCTATGCGATCGCTTGTGCGAAGAGCTAATGCCTTGTTGGCAACATCATCGCCTTCTTCAGAGTGATACGAGGAGCTCCGGAAGGAGATGTGTGCTGCGTGCTTTACTTTAGGCGGATTATGATGTTTATGTTTGCATAACTCGGCCGCCGGGTGCTTATCCCTCGTAAAGACCACCAGGTCCCAGCCCCGCAGTTTGATCAGCTGGTGGATCTCCTGGATGCAAAGGTCCAGGGCGTGGGGTTTATCCTTGCCTGCCAATGTGAGTGCCCCCTTTGTGTGGCCAAAGTCGTTCTGCATGTCCACGACCACCGCCGCCCAGCCAGGGGGGAATTTGCGTGGTGCCTTGGTCGCGACGGACTGCATGGCAGTATAAGAGGAGGAGGTTGGCTCGTCGGGAATGGGGGGGGGGGGGGGGGGCCGCTAGTCCTTTTTATGTCCAGACTAGCGCACTGAAAAGGGATTGATGAGCAGGCAGGAAGAAGGGGAGGAGAGAAAGGAGAGGGAGCGGAGAAAAAGGGAGCCCCCCTCCCTCTCTCTCCCTCCCTTTCCTCCTGCCTGCTCATCACTCCCATGGGGTACGTGGCCAAAAGCAACATCACATCCCCCCCTCTGTTCCTTGAGCATGGCTGGTCGTTCGTCGCGGGCGTGGCCAACGGCGTGGCGCTGGGTTTTGTGGGCCGGCGCGGCGCTCGGGGCCAGGCTCCGCAGCACCGTCGTGGACCGCGTGCAGCGCGACGGCGCGGCGTCGCTGGCCGGCGCGGTGCCGGAGCACCAGCTGACCCTGGACTTTGACGCGTGCCAGCAGCCCTTTGGCGGCGCCGACCGCGTGCGCCTGTTGCTGAACCTCAGCAGCGGCCGCCGCGTGCCGGTGTGGGCGTCGTGCCTGGGCGTGACGTACGAGACGGACGCCGAGGTGACCGAGTACCTGCCCCTGCAGCTGCGGCTGCACGAGCACGGCACGTGCGAGGGCGAGCTGGAAAACGAGATGCTGCGCGACGACTTCGAGCCCGAGTTCGAGCCCGTGTACGGCAACACGCGCCAGGCCCGCGCGGGCTTCGTGGCGCAGGCCCTGTTTGCGCAGGACCGCGGCGTGTGGCCCGCGGACCTGCTGGACAACGGCACCGCGGGCGCGCGCCGCCGCCTGCAGCAGGAGGTCGTGCCGGCCCCCGCGGGCGCGCTCATGCACGTCAGCCTGCCCGTGTGCGGCGGCTGCGCGCTGGCCGGCGCGGGCGCCAGGCACTACACCATGCAGCAGCTGGCCGAAGCCCGGCTAGCGTACGCCAGCGTGTACGGCGGCTCGCAGGCCGACGTCGGCGACAGCCTGCAAAAGCAGGCGGTGTTGTTAGAGCTGTGGTCGCACGAGCTCAACCACTCGTACGCCTGCCTGGCGCCGCTGCTGTGCAGCCAGGACACGTCGGGCTTCGTGCCGCCCGCCCAGTACCAGGCCAAGGCCCTGGCCCTGCACCACGCGCAGGCCAGGCTGCGCACGGCCACGTACTTTGCCACGCGCGTACAGGCGGCCGGCGCCAGTTCCAGCCGCCTGACCCAGCACATCCGCAACGTCAACAACAGCCCGTACTGGTACGGGGGCCTGGCCGGGGGCGTGGCGGTGCTGGGCGCGCCGGTCACGGGGCTCGCGTACGGCATCATGCAAATCGTGCTCGCCGTGAGCAAGCGCCGGGACCGGCGCAAGCTGGACCTGGGCGCCGACACCGACGAGACCGCGGACCTGTGGGACGAGTACATGGCCGACGACCTGACGCGGCAGCTCGTGGCCTGGTCGCCGCTCGACGGGCGCCAGGCCTGCGCCAGCGCGCAGGCCCAGCACTGGGCCGACACGCTGGCCCACCGCGCCCCGCCGGCCTGGCTGCTGGAGCTGGACCGCGTCACTTTCGGCGGCGACCGCAGCGCGCCGGGCGACCGGCCGCCGGCCGGGCGGCTCGCGGCCGTCCGCAGCGCCGACGCCATGCACCGCTGGCTGCAGGACGTGGGGCTGGCCCCCCGGCTGCCCGGCTACCCGACGCGTGACGACTCGGACATGATCGACCGGACCAGCGCCAAGCACCAGGCCACGCGGGCGGAGCGCGGCTACCCGACGCAGTGGCAGTGGGACCCGCCCTGCCGCCCGCCCGGCGGCGGCCCGTACAACGCCAGCGCCGAGAGCGCCGCCTGCCGCGGGCCTGACAGCGCCGTCCCGGGCCCGGCGTCCATGTACCCGCGCTCCTTTGCGAGCGACAACCGCTGCAAGTTCGTGCCGGGCACGAACGACACCCGGGATGAACAACACACGTACGAGTGCGTGCCGGCACAGATCGACGCGCAGGGCTGGGCCGAGGCCTGGCGCTCGACGCCGTGCACGGAACTGAGCGAGAAGGACCTGTACTGCGGCCTGGCCGCCGACGGCGACGCGGCCCGGGCCGTGGCGGCCAGGTGCGCAGGGTCCGGCGACCGGGCCGCCGCGCTGCGCCGGGCGCTGCTGGACAGCCTGTGGCTGCTGCTGGACGACGACGGCGGGGGCTGGGTCGAGGCGGATGCGCAGGGCGAGGGCGAGCTGGCCACGTTCCGGCGCTACTTCTGCAGCGCCGAGCAGAGGCTGGTGAGCGCGCAGTTCTGGTTCCGGTCCGCCGGCGACCCGTCGGCCGTGGGGTTGCTGGCCGGCCGCGAGTGCCCCTGCGCAGAGTCCAGCGACGAGGGGCTCAAGGTGTGCCACCTGAACCCCTGGGAGCGCCTGGACCCGCGCAACGGCTCGACGTGGGGGCGCCTGCGCACGCACTGCCAGCTGCAGGGCTGCGTGCGCAACCGCGGCCTCAGCTACTGCGTGCCGCTGCTGGACTACGCCTCGCTACGCGCCGCCCTCCGGCAGGAGCCCGCCGTGAGCGAGGACCGGTGCAACTCCACGTTCATGCAGAACCTGGGCGACAACCCCGGCCTGCTCGAGCTGTCGAGCGCGCTGCAGTACGCGGTCCGCCAGCTGCAGACGCTCGAGGCGCTGACCGACGACAGCGGCGGGCCGCAGCTGGACTGCGCGGCGGCGCGGGCCGTGTGCGCGTACCGCGACGGCCAAGGGCGGGAGTTCTGGCCCAACTCGACCGACCCGACCGCGTGGGCCGCGGCCTTCAACCGCTGCTACCGGCCGAGCGACGGGGCGGGCGGCATGAAGCTGGAGTTTGCGCCCGGGGCCAACTGTACCGTGCGTGGCCAGCCCGGCACGACAGTGCCGCTGCCCAGCTTCAGCCGGGCCCTGGTCACGAAGCAGGTGTACAAGGTCGGGACAGGGGGCACCGCCAACGCGCGCCAGTACGACTACTTCTGCAAGCAGAGCCTCGTCGAGGTGGACGGGGCCGAGAGCCTGCGCCTGACGGTGGCCCGGTCCGCCCTGGACGTGGCCGCGAACGCGGACGCGCTGGAGCAGTTCTTGACCGAGGTGCTGGACATGCGCAAGAACGGCACCGGGCTGGGGGCGATCGCGGAGCGGCAGCGGCTGCTGGCGGAAGGGCAGCTGCAGACCCTGAACCTGACGACCAGTGTCGAGGGGTGGCTGGGCCAGGTCAGGAGCGCGGCGCTCGGCAACCTGGGGACGCGCCTGTCCAATCTAGAGACGGACGCCCAGGACATCCGGCAGAACTTCAACAGCCTGACGCAGCAGCTGGAAGCAAGGTTCGGCGCCCTGGATGGCAGCCTGCAGGACGCACAGCGGCTCGTGGACGGGCTGCAGGACGGCAGCGACCGCCTGGTGGCCGAGATCCGGGCCCTGGGCGGGGCCGTGACGCAGGCCCAGGGCGCGACCCGGGGCCTGATGACGCAGTTTGCGTCGGTGCTGGGCAAGTCCAGCGCCACGGCCGCCGAGGTGGCGGGCCTGGCCCAGCGCCTGTTGTACGGGCGCGAGCGTTACCGGGAGCACGTGGGCCACGTGCACGAGGAGCTGGCGCTGTCGCGCGGTTTGTACCCGTTCCTGCCCACGACCCCGTACGGGGCCGCGCCCGGCCAGGCGCGCGAGTACGGCGTGGCGCCCCGGGCGCTGGCGGGGCCGGACGCCACCGCCCCCGTGCACGAGTCCCGGCTGTGGCAGGCGGTGCGCCACGCGGACGGCAGCCTGTGGCTGTACCAGCTGCGCCTGCTGGCCCTGTGCGACCTGCGCTGGGTCTTGTACGGGCTGCGCGACACGGGCTTCGACGGCGACGCCATGACCAAGCACTGGGGCCCGTCGCTCTGCCGCCTCGGCGCCCTGGCTGACGACCTGCGCTGCGCGGGCTGTCGTCTGCGGGCGACGGGGCGGCGCTGCCCGGCCCGCGCGCCCTGGCTGGCGCCGGAGCAGGCGGAGGCGGCGCTGCTGGCCAACGTGACGTGGCTGCGTGCCGGCGCCGCCCACGAGGCGCTGGGGAGCGCCGGCGAGTGCGCGGGGCCCGCCGAGCCCGTGCCCCGGCCGTCGGCCTTCGGCGCCGCCGCGGCCGACAGCGCGTGGTTCGGGGACCGGCCGCTGGCGCCCGTCGTGGACGTGACGCGCTTTATCTGGGCGCGCCAGTTCGCGGGCGAGGCGCCGGCCCAGGAAGCGCCGGAGGACACGGAGGCGGGGGCTCCGGGCCTGGACCTCGGCAGCGCCACCGACGTGCGCGGGCTGCTGGCGGCCGTGTGCCTGGGCCCGCAGGAGTTGTGGGGGCTGGACGGGGCCGTGGGGGGGGGTGCGGCCGCTGCTCGCGAGCACGGCCCCCTCGGGCGAACGGCTGGCCCACGGCTTCTGGTCGCGCGGCTCGGCGCTCGCGTCCGCCGCGCAGGTGGCGGCGGCCGGGGAGCAGCTGCAGGCGGTCCGCGAGCAGCTCGTGTGCGACACCAGCACGCAGAGCGCGCGGGCGTTCCGGACGCTGACGCTGCAGCTGGTCGAGCAGGGCGCCGCCCAGCTGCGGCCGCCCGGCGTGCTGACCCGGGACGGGCTCCCGCCGCCGCCGTCGCTGCCCGCCGACGAGCTGGACTTGCACCTGTCGCCCTCGGCGCTGGCGGGCCTGCTGCCGCAGCAGTGGGCGCTGGCCGTGCGCGCGGCCGCCAACTCGCCCCTGCTGGCCGAGTTCCAGTACGCCGTCGAGGGGCTGCTGCCCCCGCTCGGGCTGTGGACCGACTTTACGCAGCGGGTGCCGCCGCCCGTGGAGACCACGCCGGCCGACCCGGCGACGACGCTGTGGAGCGCACCGCCCGCGCCGCCGGAGCTGGGCGGCAGCGAGGCGTGGCGGCTGCAGGGCACCAACGCGCAGGCGCACACCGCCGCGCAGCTGGAGGCCGCCGCCGCCGACCCGGCCCCGGAGCCGCCCGCCCTGGGCGCCGGGGACCTGCAGCTGCTGCGGCAGTACGACACGGTGCGGGACCTGACCAACTGCTACACCAGCAGCTGGCTGTCGCACACGAACCGCGCGGTCAGGCTGCACCGGGTGCGGGGCACGCGGGCGCCGCGGGTCGAGCTGGCGCTGGCGCTGGACCGGGCCGACCCCCTGGTCGCGCACCTCAACGCGTCCGAGCTGGACGCGCTCGAGGGGGAGCTGCGCGCGCTGGCCGCCTTCGAAGTGGTGGAGGTCGACGCCGCCGGCAGCGAGCTGCTGGCCCGGGACTGGTACTGGGCCGGCGAGTTTGGCTGCGCGCTGAGCGGTGGCTGCTTCGCCGGCGCGGGGGCCGACACTTCCGGCCGCTACGTGTTTGATGTAGCGCCGACCGACGTGTGCCTGGGCTCCAGCTCGTTCCAGCGGGCCTCGCGCGGCGCGGGGGGCACGTGCCTGAACACGGTGCGGCTGGGGGTCCGCCCCGGGGCCGACGGCAACGGCAGCGCGCCGGCCGAGGCCGCCGGCGATCTGGCGGACACGGCGCTGGGCGGCGGGCTGGGGCGGGCCGAGCGGCCGCGCGACCTGCACGACGGCACGTACACCATGTTTACGTACGAGGAGTTCCACCGCCAGGAGCACGGGTCCCTGCTGCACGAGCGGCCGAGCGCCCGGGACTTCGACCCGCGCCGGGCGCTCGTGAGCCCGGCGGACCTGGTGCGCGCCGTGTACGGCGTGGCCACCCCGTCGCTGGGCCGTGAGCGCGCCTTCTGCGCCAACGCCCCGGCCCAGCCCGCCGGCCACGTGTGCCGCGTCCTGGCGGGCTGGGAGCTGCTGGCGCACAACACCAGCGGCGGCGCCCTGGCCGACGTGACGCGCCTGCGCTGGCGCTCGGCCGCCGGCGGGGGCAGGGTGACGGCGGTCCTGCGCGTGCCCGAGGCCGGCTCCGGCTGGTTCGGGGGCGGGGCCGCGCCGGGCAACGCGACCAACGCCAGCCGGCCGGCGGGCGGAGACGACGGCGCGTGCCCGACCGACGTCCGCGTGCTGCTGCCCGGCACGCGCAACCTGGCGCTCGAGTACGACCAGCCCCAGCCCGCGCCCGCGGCCGGCTGGCTGTTGCGCTTGGAGCCGTGGGCGGGGGGCTGTGCGCCGGGCACGTACGCGCTGCCCACGGGCGCCGCGCCCACGCAGGTGTGGCGGCCGCCGGCGGGCGCGCCGTGCGACCCGCGCGTCCTGGTAGTGCTGGCGGGGGCACGGACTTGCTTCCGCTGGTCGTCCACCGCGCCCACGGCGGACAGCCAGCGCGCGGCCAGCGCCCTCGTCGACAGCGTGTACAACGACGAGCACGGCGTCCTGCTGGCCCAGCTCAGCAACCTGACGGCGGCCGCCCTGGCGCAGCACGACGAGTGGCAGCGCCTGGTACAGCGCGCGCTCCAC
This sequence comes from Paulinella micropora, assembly GCA_019918135.1. Taxonomy (NCBI): domain Eukaryota; phylum Cercozoa; class Imbricatea; order Euglyphida; family Paulinellidae; genus Paulinella; species Paulinella micropora. The sequence goes on from WBZZ01004951.1 coordinate 124,162, forward strand.
GACTACGCGCCGTGGGTCACGCGCGTCAACGGGCGCTGGCTGCCGGCCAACCGCAGCGGGACGGCGGCGCCGCCGCAGAACAACTCGTGGCTCGCCCGGCCCGTGCCCCCGAGCGGCGACCCGGGGGCGCCGGCCAACAACCGGGGCGGCGAGCCCGGGGCCAACAACAGCGCGGTCGTAGCGAGCCTGCTGAACCTGGCTCGCCAGTTGGCGCAGCCCCCCCCGGGCCAAGACGCCAACGTGACGACGCTGGCCGACATCCAGGGTCTGCGCGCGCGACTGGCCGTCCTGCAGGCAATTTACAACGACAACGCCCGGCAGGTGGACGCGCTCGTGCGCGAGACGGAGGCCCTGTTCGAGGCGTGGCAGCACCGGACGCTGAATGGCACCCACGAGCTGTGGCGCGAGCTGGTCCAGCGGGCTCACGACGGACGGCAGCTGAAGTGTCTGGCCAACCTGACGCTCGGCGGAGGTCTGACCGCGGAGCAGGTGAGCGAGACCGAGGTCGTGCTGCACGACTACCAGCTCGAGTACGAGGCGAGGCGGAATGGCACCACCCGGCGGCCCGCGGCCCGGCCCCCGGCGGAGCCCTGGCGCCCGGGCACGCAGGCCGCCTTCTGGACGACCTGCGCCGGCTGTTTGCTGCTGTTTTGTGTGCTCCCCGCCGCCGTCGGAGGCAAGCTGGGGCTGGTCCGCTGCCCGAAGCCGGGGCAGCGCCGCCCCAGAAGACGTAACCCGCGCCAGGTACGGCCTGCACCGGCCGCCGGTTGGCAGGCACTAGGCCACCAGAGGAAAAAGTAACCGGCCGCCGGAGCAGGCACCGGGAGGAGGAGGGGGGTGGGTGTGTTCTCTCTCCCACTCTGTGCTTGGAGGCGGCTCGGGGAGGGGGGAGGAGATCCCGCTACTGACTTGGCCCAGCTACAAAGCCTTGAGTTGTTTTTTTTATTAAGATTTATCAGACAGAACGCAAAGAAAGTACAATAAATTTGTGCGCCACCACACCGGTCCTTTGACAGCCGCCAACGCACTGTACGGGCCCGCTTAATACTACTAACCGCAATGCAGGCACTCGCCGTACGTGCCCTCCATCCAGTACATCTTCCCTGTGCCCCCACAGGCGACACACTCGGGAGACGCCGACCGCCCTTTTTTTTGTCGCTTCTTCTTCTTGCCGCCGGGCTTGGATGCCTGCTTACGCTGGGTGAGCGTGCTGGCCCAGCAGTCGTGGCACTCTGCTTCTTCGTCGTAGGGGGGACACCTCGAGTACAGCACGACCTCGGCTCCACGCCCCCTGCTAAAGCCGCGTGCCCACGCGGGGGGGGGGGCGGGGTAACGCCGACCAGCCACCAGGGGGGCCAGCCCTCCTGCCAAACCGGCACCTCATCGCTTTGCGGGTAAACTTCCAGAGAGACTGCGCCCGGCAAGCGGTCGCGGTGGTCCCAATGGCTGCCGCCGAGGCCGTAAATGTTCGGCACGTGGATCAAAGCCACCACCCGTTTTGCCAGCTTATCCACCACCGTGATGTCCGGCTGCAACCACTCGTCTCTGGCCTCGATCTTGTGGTTGCCTAGGTAGCCCTGTTGCTGCAGCCAGCCGTAACTGACGTCCACGAAGGCGGCATGTTGTCGCTGGTCAAACTTGAGCGTGCTGGGTTGGCAGGCTAGCTGTCGCTCACACGCAGGGTGCACAAAGACCGCCGTGTGGACCTGTCTGGCAATGTACGCCTTGCCCGCGAAGTACTTCCAAAAATCAGCTGAGTACCGGCCGTCCCTACAAAGTAGACTCCTAGTCAATCCCTGCCCCGAGTTGGTGTTGGCGACGACGTGGCGGAAATGAGCGCGCCCGGGGGGGTTCTCCTCTCCCGCGCTGGCGCGCACGGGACTAACGCCCTCACCACACGCGGGGCAGGCCAGGCGGCCGACTAGTGCGTCCGAACGTGAGAGAGCCTCTTCGGCCGTCAGGATCTCCGTGGGCCCCGGTGGTTCGGACGCGACAGCGAGCCGGGCGACCGCCCAAGGAATTACTACGACGTCATGTGCCGGAGCGGTCGCCCCCCGGTGTGGCTAGCGGTGGGTGCAGTCGTTGGTTCGTTCCCGCGCGGTGGGGCTGCCTCGACCGTCGGTCTCTCCGTTGCTGCCGGTGGTGCAGGCGCGGCAGCGGGCTGGACGACCGCCGCCGGAATTACCACGGTGTCCAGTGCCTCCTGTGCGGGGGCGGTCGCCTCCTCGACGCTGCTAGTGGTGGGCGCAGTCGTCGTCATGCACGTGCGAGCGCCTTCTGCTGGCCTTGGTCTCGGGCAACAAGACACGACCTTGGGAGGGGGGGGGGGTCTTAGGCGTGTGGCCGGTGACGTGTCTCTACCTCGGGGCAGAGCGCTGGGGAGAGGGAGGGGGACCCCTTCCTCCTTCCCCTGACCCGGCGTGCGCCAGCTGTGGAGGAGGACGACCCCCTCCCCCGCCCGTGGCGCGCGGGTGGATGCGCGGGGACACGGCACCCCCCCCCCCCCCGGATGGCGCACGGCTGGCCAGAGGAAGGGAGGGCCCCCCCCCCCCCGCTTTCCGTCTCCCCCTCCTCCTCCCGAGGGGGGGGGGGGGGGGGGCCGCCCGCACCCTCCCCCTAAGGGGGGCGTGCTGGCGCGCCGGGCGCGGGGGTAGGGGGGGGGGGCCTGGTTCGGCCCGGAGCGGGCCGTGCGACCCCTCCACTATTCACGCTCGCGTGTTGGGCCACCGTGCATGTCAACCCAGGGCAACACCGGCGGGAGCCAGGACGAGCCGTCCCGTGTCCTCCGCTCACCGAACCCCCGGCGCGCTGCCAAGTACACCTGTGGGCCGGCCAGAACGACCTATGGGTCGGGACCACCCGGTTGCTGTGGCGGATCGGCACCGAGGAGACGCCCCTGCGGTACCTGTGTGCCCAGCTACGCTCCTACGCAGACCAAGGTTACGAAAAGGCGTGGCTGGTCCGGCTCCAGGCGCTGGGGCTAGCCGTGCCTGCTAGCCTCCAGGACTTGGACCTGGTACCCCTGGGACCTGGTACCCCTGCCCCTGTGGCAAGGTGAGGCCTGCCGGCATTTTCTGCAGGCGGCCGAGGAGGCGGGCAACGCGCTGTACTTGTTCAAGGACGACCAAGATTGGGTGAAACAACGTGGGGCAGGGCCCGCGGCTCCTGCGGGAGGGGCTCCGGAAGCGGAGCCCCTGGCAGCCGACGGGCCAACCGACGGGCCAACCGACGGGCCAACCGACGGGCCAGCCGACGGGCCAACCGACGGGCCAGCCGGCGCGCCGGCCGGCGCGGCGGAGGAGCTGCGGGCCCTGGAGGCTAAGTTCGATGCCTTCGTCGACGGCGCCTGCTGCCTGCTCCGGCGCCTGCAGGACTTGTGGCAGTTGCTAGAGGGTCTCCACGAGGGGATGAAACGCTTGATGGACTTGGACCACCGGCTCCGCTGCCTACCAGGTCCAGAAGGCTGCGCAGGAGTCCGCCGGGTAATCCCTCTGGGCGAAACGAAAGCACAAGCGGTCGCGCCAGTCTTTGTGCCCACACCCGGCGGCCAATGGATTTTCCTGGATAACGATACAGCTAGCCCTGCCCTGGGGGGTACGATGACGCTCAAGCTCGTGCGCCCCTCCAGAGCGCTAACTGTCGACGAGAACAGGCACTGGTGGAACTTGTATTGGATTGGCTTGAAAGCCATGACTGACCTGGAGTTCCACGGCGTGAAGTAAGCGCGCCAGATATATGACGACCGCGACAAGTTCCCTGTCCGGAGCGTCGAGTTGGTGGACTGTGAGACTTCTTATGACGCTGAGGGCAAATTCGCATCGCTGAACGTGAAAAACTACCCCTGGCTAGAATCGCTGCGCCTGGTCAGAACTAACATGTCTGCTGGTTACCTGCACACAGAGTGCAAACTGCGGACGTTCGCCTTCACGACCGACGGCACCGTAGAACAAAACCTAACAAGTCCTGGAGCTGGAGGTGACGGGGTTTGTACTAGAAACAGACCTGTTGTATACCATCATCCGCATCTTTCCCAAGTTGGAACGGCTGTCCTTAATAGATTGCCGGTTGCAGCCTAAAGCCTACGCGCCTGCCGACTTTGGTCAACAATTGCAATACTTACCGCTGCGGGCATTGTCGTTGCGCGGCTGCCCCTTTGTCGACGATGCGTTGCTGCCCCGACTCTTTCCCCGTGCCAACATGTACTTGCAAGAATTGGACCTGCGCGACACCAAGGTGCAGGACGTGGGACGGACTTTGCGTCCTGTACAGTTTGCAGCGTTTGTGGGTGCCCAAGGCACGGGGCTTGTATCTGTTGGGTGTGAAGACCCGCAGCCTGGCTACCAGCCTCGGCGCTGCAGACTCGGCGGCCTCCAGCGTCACGCCCCACACGGCGCCGTCGCGCACCTGCAGCGCACCGTGCAGCGCCTCCTCGCTCAGCACAAACGTAAATGACTGGCGCCAAACGCTGCTGTACACGAAAGCGTACGTCGTCATCTGGTCAGAACCGCTGACTTGGTACGCCAGCACAACGTCGTCTAGCCCGTCCAGGTCCAGGTCGCCCAGCGCCAGCCCGGGCTCACGGAATAGCAGCTTACCAGCCTTCACCGACAACAGCGTGTCAAACGGAAGTTCCTCCAAGTCCAACCGCAGCTCCCAGGGCTGCAGTGCATGGCAAACTAAACCCTCGCTGTTGCTGGCGCGCAGCACGCCGCCCGGACAGCTGTACGTCACCCCCGCGCCCTCAGTGTTGTCACCGTAACCGACCGCACAGTAGAGTGTGCACTCCCGTCCGTCGGGCGCCAACCACCTGCACTGGTTGCCCACCATCATCGAACTATTGGGCAGTTGCCGCTGGCACACATACGACACACAGCCCAGCTCCGTGTGGCCCTGCCACGTAGGGTCCGTCAGCCACTGCCCGTTACTGGGGCACGTGCAATTAAAGCTCCCCACCAAGTTGGTGCACGTTGCGTTCGGGTGGCAGTCGTGCGTTCTCAGCGCACACTCGTCAACGTCCAGGCAACCACTGACGTTCCAGGTCGAGTAGACAGGAATAGTTCCCGCCCCGCTCAGCAACGCCACGTCCCGTGGGCACTGCACCGTGACATTTCCCCCCGAGTACCCGCGCTGGCACGACACCGCACAGCTGCTCGTGTTCCGAGGCCCCTGACACTTGCTAAAGTCGTATTTCAACCGCGTGTTCACGTCGCTGTTGCGCACGTCGCACATCACCTGCCACACCTCCAATCCAGTACCGTCTAGGTAACAAGTGCTGATCAACGAGTTCAACGCAAACTGTACGTACGGCTGATAGAATGGCTGGCGACAAAAACACCAAGCCAGTGTCAGTCCAGTGTCCCCGCCCATCTCCATCTCCAGCAGCGTCGCCACGTTGAGAGTTAGGTCCTTCAAGGTTGCGTTCCGATATTGTACTAGCGCACCATTCGAGCACGATCTGTCTGAGCCGCCATACGCCGTACAGGGAATCAGCGGGTCCATAGCACACACCGCACGCCTGTTTTTGACTAGCAACACAGCCTCCGACAAGATCAGCACCTGCGCGCCAAGCAACAGCAAGGCCAGGCGCTGCAGCCCCGTTGTCAGGCACATGGTGCGGGGCTTTGGTTTCTTTTTCTTGCACACACTTCCTCTGTTTCTCCTGTTTCCTTTTTCTTTTCACAGCCCAAGCCAGAGTAGTTAGTTAGTGTGGGACAAGAAGCAAGGAAGAGGACTGCCGGGGCGGGGGCAAGGGCGGGGGGGGGGGGGGGGGCTAGCAAGAGGGAGAGAACAAAAAAAAGGGAGGGGAAAGTGAGATGCTGTAAAACACTCTTTTTTTTTTCCTTTTTTAATTAGTAACTGGAATTTTCCTAGCTCTCTCGCTAAGGCGCGAGAGCTACGCCGTAATGAGCCAGCAATTGCTTGGCTACGAGCTTCTCCACTGCAGCAGCATCAAACTTAGGGTTCAGTGTGTCATCCTCTGAATAGCCGAGGAGTATTTCTTTGTTTGCCCGCTCAGCAGGCGGAATAATTCCTTCGCATATCGCCGAGATAATCGTAGCGATATACGACCTGCTCTTTTTACTCGTTACATAGCCTGCCTTACCCGTGACGTAAACCAGCTTGGACAGCCCGACCTTTCCCCAGGAGCGCTCGACTAGTCGGAAGCTCCCATTCCACAGCCCCAGCGCGGGTCGCGGCTTTTCATCAATTAGCCGTAGCACCACCAGCCTGCCAGAGAAGGCTGTGTCCTCTTGCACCTCTGCCCACTTCAATCTTTTAGGGGTCTTATCGTCGTCCAGGCACCACCAGTCCCCCGTGTCGTCGGCGCAGCGCCGGTAAGCATAGTAGTGCCCGGAATCGGGCGTTGCACCAGTATGGCACGCCACCGCCTCCAGCATGTACGTGTAGCTTTTCCCCTCGGCCGGGGTCTGCGCAATAGAAAACAAATCGGCAAAGGGAATCTGTACGGTAGGGGTAAGCAGTAGTGGGGTTTGTAGCTTTGTTGGTTTTGACTTCTTAACGTCAATGCATGTGCGCTGTACAGCCAGCACCAGCCAGGGCGCTACTCCCCTGGAATCTTCTGTCAGCAGACTGCGCGTATAGGTGCAACCCCTTTGAACGACATTATTCTCGCTGCACTCGTGGCAGAGTGCGTAGTTTTGGTCATGCCGTTCTGTCTGGAAGTAGGTATCTATGATTTCCTGGAGGGTCAGATGCAGTTCCAGGGAATCTAACTTGCCGTACTTATTTGCTCTTTTTTTCTTCTGCTTGGCTTCTACGGGTAAGTCAAGGACAATGCCCTGGCGGAGCCACGGGTCTTGTTCGTGTAAGTTTATGTGGTTTCCTGCGTAACAGACTCTTCGTTCGACTACTTGATATTGCAGGCTGCTTTCCCACTGTTGCTTGAAAACGTCGCAAGCTTTTGTGCTTGCTTGTTCATAGATTGCATGATTAATTTTTGCGACTGCCTCAGTTACGTCAGCCATACTGCCCCCGGAGCCTGTCTCATTCGCGGAATCGAGGTCGTGTAGTTTTCTTAGAATATCTTGGAGAGAGGGGCCGGGAGACTGTGTTCTTTTTACAAATTTGCTTCCGTACGGAGCCAGGCCATTACACAATGCCACCAGCTGGCAGCCTGCACAAGTCCCGCAAGCCTTAGCAAAATCCGACATTCTGCCAGCTAGGACCGGGCAAAGACACTGAACCGCAGTGTTCAAATAACACCGGACGTCAGGGTTTTGCAGGGGCCCGGGTTGCGGCTCCTCGGAGACGCCGACAAGCCCTTTCTTCTGGTAGCTAGCGGCTCGGGTCGCCACCACCGCAACGGCTTTGGCTCCTTTTGTCTTATCATACCACGCCAGACAGAAGCCATCCGCTACAAGCAGATTAAGCTTATTACCAGCGCTCTCACTCGGCTTTTGTGTTTTCACCAGGCCAGCCAAGTGGTTGCCTAGCCACAGTCTTTGCCGGCCCAACAATGTGTACTTTGCCGTTTTTAGCGTACAAAGTTCTTCCCACTGAGCGTCGGTTAGTTGGTACTCGTTTCTTTTATGGTCGGCCGAATATTCCTTGTGGAACCAATCGTTGAAGATGCATGACTCGGAATTGACAGGTGTGCACACGCCCTGACTTAGACGCGCCCATTTTTTGTAGGCCGCGCTGTTTCTGAACCTTTTCTCGATACTTATCCAGAGCGCAACATGTGCGTCAATTTGTCGGCACACACCGGGGGATTTCCTATAGAAACCTCCTCCCCCCCATATTTTGCTATTTTGCACCAAGACCATAAGTGCTTGACTAACTTGTTTTAAGTGCTTGTCTGTGCGTTGTTTCTTCTCGGCGGGCCCCCGGGCATCCCCCGCGGCGTTCGCCGATGAACCAGCCGAAGCTACTACTGCTACTGCTCGCTCACCCACGGAAGCTCGACTGCAGAACCGCTCGGCCTGCTCCAGGGTTTTTTTAATCCACTTGTCTAAAAAGGGCACGCATACGCCGGACCCTCCTCCTCCCCGCGGCAGGCTACTCTCGCCCGCCCGCGCGATCTGGTCCTTCTTCAGCCGAGCCAAAACACCGTTTAAATTTGCAAAGTACTCGCCGTTCAAGTCTGCAGTGACATCCCGCCCTGCAAGGGCAGCCTGGGCCGCTGTATGCAGCGCCCTCTCCAGATCTGGCTTCTTCAGCAGATAGCGCATAAGGCAGGGATCGTCGGTCAGGATCCTGTGTACCTCACCGCCTGGCAGGGCAGCACGCCAGCTAGGCGGGCACAGCCTTTTAAAAACCTGTTGGGCCCTAGCAAAGTACAGCGAATGCTCGTGTATCAAACCCATCTTGTAGTTGATAAACTCGAGCTCCAAAAAGGCTTTAGTAGATTTATCATCCGTTAGATCCCTACAAACCGCTCCAAAGTCTTCTGATAACTTTTCTACGACCCGCCAATCATCCGCGCCCCTGGCCAGTTGTGCAAACAGCGTTTTGTTCTGTTTGGAAAAGTCATTGTAGTAGTTGACCTCTAGCGCATCCCACCCCGCGAGATTCCGGGTACGCGCTATGTTCAGCAGAGTATCTGCGTCGTCCTTCACATGCCCAAACATCTCCTGCGAGACGTTATCCCAGTAACCCACCACGTCGTACATCAACCTCCACACTGTCGAAATGTTAGCGGGGAAATATTCACGGAGTTCTTGTTCCATGAACTTCTCTACCCCGCCTCCCTTAGCAAACAAATAGTTTACCACATATCCCACGCTGTGCAATCTAGCAAGCCTGTCAGTTAACAACACCAAGCGCTCTTGCTGCTCTGGTGTTACCATGCTGTTTTCCTTTTCTTTTTTCTTCGCTGCCCTTCTTATAATTGAAGAAGTGCAGTCCCTCACGTTCCCCCCCCCCCCTCTCCCCTTCTCTCTTCCCCCCCCCCCCCCCCCCTCCTCTTCGTGCTCTTTCGTTTGGCAGGGTAGAGGGGGGGGCGCCCCCCCCCCCCCTTTGCACGCCTTCTCTTTTAACGGGAGTATCAAGAGGGGGGGGGGCGCCGCCCCCTCCCCCCACTTGCACAGGTTGGTATTTCTTGGCAAAGGTGGCTTGGCGAGCAAGATAAAAATGCTAGGCAAGCGTAGGCTATCGTCGTCGGATACTAGTCTGTCAACACTGGTGACATCGAGCGTTGCCAACGAAGAGCCTGGCAAGCCTGTCTCACCTACAGTTGCAGCTTGTGGCGATGCTCAGACCGCTCTGGCGGGGGGTATGTCGCCCTTGCTCTCAGTGCTAGTGACAGATTGCCTCGAGGCACTGCCTGATCTTTCAGTGCTTGTCCAGCGGACGGAAAAACTGCAGCAAAGTTTCGGCGCCCTGATCAGTCACTGTCTTTCCAAAGACACTGTGAGCCGTTCCCCGACTGAAGAGGCTGTTGTGGATGAGGTTGCGGGCTTCGTGGCCAAGGCGTTAGCAACTTACCTAGGCTCCGTGGACGGCTCTGCGCCGGGAGCCCGAGGAGGAGGAGGGGGTGGCGTCCTGGAGCTGGCGCCAGGCGCAGACTGCACAGACGAAAGGAACGTGCCAGTACTGCTGGATCAATTGCTGTTTATGGTGCCAAATGTAACGGAGTTGCGACTGCGCGGGAGCTTGTTGACGGTGGCCAACTGCCTGGCCATAGTTTTCAACAGGACGGGAGGCGTCGCCCGGCACGGCAACCTCCAACCATGGTCCCTACACCTGGAGGTCGCAGAGGAGGGGGGCACGGAGACCTTTGGCAGGCTGCAGATCGCGTTGCAGCAATGGCAGCAGAAAAGCACGCTGGAACTCTCGGGAGCTTACTGGACAGACGAGCGCCTAGTAAACCTGGTGGCACAGGCGCAGCTGCAGGGTCTGCAAGAGCTTGTGATCAAGGACTGCCCCGCGGTGGCGCTGGAACAGCTATCGCGTATCTGCGAAGCGCTGCCCACGCTGTGCAGCGTGAGCGCCAAGAACTGCAAGGAGGTCCGCAGCCTAGACCTGCACGGCCAGTTCTGGAACGATACGCGGGTCGAGGAGCTTGTGGCCAAGGGCAATTTCGGCGCGCTGGAGGAACTGCGCATCCACGACTGTCCATTGTTCGAGGGAGCCCTGATCGGACGGACCTGCGCTCGGCTCCCTAACCTGCGTTGTCTGGTGCAGAGGCGTCTCTCCCCGTACTTCCTCCCTTGCCTTGGCCCCCCTATTCCCTGGCCCCACATCCCTGCCCTTGTCTATCCCCAACTGGAAAACCTGCAGGTAGAGATCTCCCTCGCTGCCTTTGAAGAAACCACTCGGCCACCCCACCCCGCGCAGGGGCTCTTGGCCAAGGTAGCCCTGTCCAGGCCGCTCCGCCTCGCGCTGACGCTGGACATGGGGGCGTTTAGCGCCGAGGACGCCCAGGTGCGTCGGTTGCTCTCCTTTGTCGACACTTGGCAACTTTCTCAGCCTGGGCTCCAGTGCGAGCTACGCCTGCGTAATCTGGCCCTGTACGAACACAGGCTCAGCGGCCTGTGCTCTTCGGCCTGTGCCTTCCAGTCGCTGCTGGCGGGGCTCTTGCCCAGGTTCGAACTTACCCAACTCGACGTTAAGATACAAGACTGTGACGCCGACTTCCTTGAACCCCTCTATTACATCAGTCGCTGGCAGTGCAGAGAACGCTCAGCCTGCGGCAGCGCCGCCAACTTGCAGGGCCTGCAGAAGCTGCGCATCACGCACCTGGTTGGCGCCTGGAAGCTTGCCCTAATGGGCACGAGCGCAGGCACGGTCTTCGCTGACGAGACCACCGGCACGCTCCTCGACCACGCCAACTGCCGCCTGCCCAGCAGTCTCTCCAGGCTTTTCCTGCCCGACAGCGCCCACCACGCTACCGACACCCTCAGAAGCATCGAATGGATCATCGAGCTTGGTGACCTCAGGCTCGACGCCGCCAACAGTGCACGCTACACACAGCTGCTGCGCGCCCTCTCCGCCCTCGCCACCCACCCTGCCTGCACCTTCAACGTGCGTTTGGGCGCACAAGGGCCCCTCAACCCACTCACTCTCTCTGCCGCCGCTAACAACATCTTTGGTCCCCAGCCCAGCCCACTGCCGCGGGCTGGAGGTGAGCACGCAGCCCCCGCCGGACTGAGATTCTAAGTGTATAAGACGTAATTGGATTTTTTATTAAAACCTTTTTTTTGTGTGGTACTTCTTTTTCATTCTAGCTCGCTGGTACGGTCTGGCACTAGTGGGCTGGGGATGTAGCGCTGCAGGAGCTGTTCAAGCAACTCGCGATCCAGTGCCTCGAGCAGGCCGACGGCGGGCGCTTGCACCTTGTTCAGCAGAGGGGCCGCCTCCTTAGGCTGAGCTCGCAGCAGTTCATCACGGCTGCGCGCATGGGGTGCTAACCTTACGAGCTCAATCGCCGTCTGCAACAGCAGCCTGATGGCCAACAGGCACAGGCGCGCGTGGGTCTGCGTCCGGCATTTAGGGGGCGGTTGCTTCATTAAACGCAGGTACTTGCGCAGGGTATGCCGCCGCCTCAGCTCTCCCAGCAACGTGCTTCCCTCCCCGTCCCCGTCGTCGTCGTCGTCGTCAGGACCCGGGCACGTTTTGTCGTGCTGCTCCAGACATCGCTGACTGCAATACAAGTAGCAAGCACAACTCGCGCAAGCCTGAAGTTGCATCAGCAGCTCACTCTGGCAGACGGCGCAGCTCGGTGCCCTTTGCAGATTCTTGCACGTTGTCTCGTAACCGAGTACGGTGGACATTTGGCAGTACATCCCAAACATGTCATCCTCTTCTGACAGCACAGAGCAATCTCGGTTCTGCAGTATATAATCGTTCTTAAAATCCTTGAAACTTATCTTGTACGGCACCGACATGATAATTAGCGCCAGGCCTGGGAGAGGCTTATCTGCCACCTGCGTAGTTTGGCTCTGTGCCAGCGTGCGCAGCCACGCCCACTTTGACTTGTCTAGTTGAGCTCGGGGCACGTACGCACTTTCTTCCCTCTCAACGCCCAACAGCACGTATACCAGCCCACCGCCATGATGTTTCTGGGCTTTCTGGATTAGTTTCTTATACACGCGTCGCTCCCGGATCCCCACCACCATGTCTCCAAAATACATTTCTTGCACCCGCTGGACACTCTCTGCATACGAACTGTTACAAACCCGTCCGTGCGCATCCCAGTGTTGCTTTTGGCATTCCAATTTACAATACCTGGCGACAGAGCAACGCCCACAGCTTAGCAGAGGAGGGCTGCTTTTGGCTGTGGTAAACTCCCGCAGGCAGCCAGGCCAGTGACAATGTCCCAACACTGTTGGTGTTGGCGCCTTTACACTCCCCATTGTATTACTCATTATTAAACACTCCCTCGCCGCGCCCAAGTGGAAGGAGAGAGGGAGGGGGAAGAGAGGGCAGGAGAAGAAGGAGGGACAAGAGGGGACGGGGGAAGAAGGAGGGGAAAGCAAGAGCGAGGGGAGGGGGGGGGGGGAGGAATCCGCTCCATCTCTCCTCTTTCCTATTCCTCTCTCTCTCTCTTTCTCTTTCGCGCCAGCGGGCTGGGCGGGGGGTGAGGGGGGGTTGCACCCCTGAGCAGTTCGTCAATGCCAGCTCACTCAGAACCCCTGCGCCCGACAGCCGGATAGTGACAGAGCTGTCCACTATCTGACAGCGCACCAAGCGCAGGACGCGCAGAGTCTCCGGCAAGGTCCACTCGGTGCCCCGGGCCCGAAAGGTAAAGCCACAAAGCTCAAGCACTCGCAATTCCTGGTGGGGGAAGTCAGGCAGTGGCAGGCAAAGACACCCCCTAGACTGTCTGCCGCTGCCCCACAAAGTGGGCCGTCTTCTTAGGGACAAGCGTAGCCCCGCCAAGCGCGACATTAGGCCCTCCGTGTGGAGGAACGACGCCCATGGCTCAAGGCTAAAGCGTGACATACCTTGCAAGCTCAGCGAAGACAGCCGGGGCGTACTCGTTACCGACAGCCAACCCAGCTCTAGCAGTTCCCCAAGCGTGCCGTAATCGCAGTCGTTTAAGCTTAGCTCCCGCAAAGCAGGAAACACCAGCCCACCCCTCATCCCAAAAGATGAGGGCAGGTGTGACAGCTCTAGCGTCTTCAGGCTGGGAGCTGCAAATCGCAGCCAGGGCGCCTCCCACCTTGCACTCTCGTACAACCGGTAGCTGCGCTTCACCACCACGCGCAAACCCCGCAGACCCGCTACACTCCTGCGCAGCCAGTCGTTTATGAGATTCTCCGTGTGCTCAGACGGGGTCCCCAGATCCACATCCAGCTGTTTTGTGCTTCTGGGTATACTCAACTCCAGTCCGGGGCTAAAGCCAATGTCCCAACATACTAGCCGTAGTCTTTCTAGCGAAGTACAAGCTGTCAGAAAGCCGTTCAGCTGCAGCAACAGATCTTCTGTCAGGGGCCTGCAAAACTTCACGTCCAACCCCACGAACCGTTGTGCATAGTGGTGGGATAGTTCCTTAGCCTCGGGGCTGCTGTCTTCTCTGGGCTGCCGCGAATGTCCAGGCCGCCCCTCCCACTGCCAGCACCCGCTCCTGTTCAACACAAGATAATGCCAGGGTGGCCTCGCGTTCGTAACGCGCTGCTGCCGCATATCCCCCAACGTCGCCTGGGGTGTGAGAGAGAAGAAAGCGAGGACAAAGATATTAAGCAGGACAGAGCTTTGAGAGAGAAGGTGGGGGAGGGGGGAGGGGAGGAGAGCGAGTGCTTTTAAAAACAGAATAAAAGCATCCCCCCCCCTCTCCCATTACCCTTGCCTGCCTCTCCCACCCCTTCTCCCACCCTCCGGGTCTGGGAAGTACTCAATGTAAATACCAAAGTAACTGCACCACGCAAAGCCATTTGCTAGAGGATCAGACTCACAAGAAGACACAAATTGTGTTTCTAAGTGGTTCCAGCCAGGGTATAATGAACAGTTTTGGTTCTCGGGCCCTAATCTAACCGGCTTTGCGGATGCTGTCTTGTTGTACGAGGAGAAATCGCACCAGTGTCTGTCAGTGGTCACAACCACGGGGGGGAACGTGTCTGAACCGGCCTGGCTGGCGTTGCAGCTAGCAGAATGTAGCCCTGGCGCCGCGCTGCAAACCTTTGGACTTTTCAACGCGTCGAGCTCCAGTAATTGCACGTCGTTCAAAAAGCCGTCTTTTGAAGATGACGGAGTCGTCGATGACAGGATTGGCTTTCACATGCTCTTGTACAATGATGCGAATGGAAATAATTACGGGCTTTCTCCAAGCGCAAATAACCCCCGACTGCCGCGAGTGCCTTCGGTTGCTGGACCCGACGGCGCCATTGCCCCCCCGCGCGCTCTCCGGAGTGATTACCATCCTCAAGCATACAAATCGAGGAGGCGCAGCGAACAAGGTACAGAAAAAAATAAATTTTATTCAAACAAAAAGACTCCTTTAAAAAAACTCTCCGCTTCTTGCACAAGACCCAAATACGGCAAAAGCCCCATATTAACACGGACTTGCAACTAGAAGAGCCACTAAGCATCCCTTGTGCTCTCTTGTGTGTTTAAGGACGGGGGGGGGGTGCCTCCCCCCCCCCTTATTCTTCGGCAGGTGGGGGGGGGGGGGGGTGCCCCCCTTTGCTTGCCGGCAAGTGCTCAGGCCCCAAGTCCTGTTTTGATTCAGCGTCGGCCACAGAAAAGAAAAGCTACTATGGCTACGACTACTTTGCAGCCCCCTGTAGCTGGCATGGACACACTATGCTTCCCCACGTACCGCAATTTTCCAGTGGAAACTCTGCGCGACCTAGACACGGGCGGCCTGGAGCTTACCTGGGCAGACACAGAATACCCGGACCACGAGACGGCAGTAGCCGACTCACAGGGTATTTCCGGGGCCGTTGTCCGCGGGCGGGTCGTGCGCTGGGCGCCTACCGTCTTTGCCGGCGCGGACGCGGGCCTCCTGCTTGCTTTTGAGCTGGACGACGGGCGCTACTCCGTTTCGCTGAGCATCCTGCACGGCAAGCTGCAGCAGGTCCGCTTCGCTGCATGTGACTACAAGCTCGGCGAGGGCACGCTCGAAATCGACGGTGTGTGGTACGCCCTGGTGAGGCACACAGGACGCGGGAGACACGCGGGCAAGAGCGACTATGTGCCAGTGCCCCTGCTGGAACGACGCCTGCGCCTCGAGGCAGAAGCCCGCGCGGGGTGTGAGCGGCGGCGGCGGAACAACGCATTCCCGGAGCAACCCCTGCAGGCGTCGGTGGATGTGTAAAACCAGGACAGGGACCGCCACTTCAAAGCGACTTGCAACGAGCGGCTGGCGGCAGAACTAGCGGCCCTGGTGAAGGTTCGGCAACTGGCGGAGGCCTCGGCGCTGCTGCTAGAGGGCAGCGATGGCTGCTCCTTCCGCACGCTGCGGGCCGGCATATCCTGTCCGCTGCAGGCCGACGTACCCAACCTGTGTGCTAACACCTGCGAGAAGCTGCGGGCCCTGCAAGCGCCCAACCTAACTGTACACCACGGCTCGCTCGAGGGGTTTTTGGCCCGCCGTGCCAAGCTGAACCCCCCCCCGCCGTACTATCAGCTCTGCTACGCGGACTTTTGCGGCATGTTGCACGGCAACCAACGCGCCCTGGAACTGGCCGTGCGCGCGCTGGACCCCTGCGCCGGCTCCCTGCTGGCGGTGACTCTGTACCTAGGCCGGGGCGCGCTGCAGTCGCTCAGGTTTTACGCGGGCGACAAGGCCCTGACGAAAGACGTGTTCACGGCTGAGCTAGCCTGGCTCGTGGGCCGAGAAAGGCGCGCCTCGCTGCTCTGGACGCTGGAATCGGGCAACATGTGCTGTTGGCTCTTCCGCTTATATGGAGCACCGCGCGGCCCTCCCTCTCTCTTCCCTCCCTTCCCCTCTTTCTAGTCTTGAATACTAGGACAATTTATTATTAAAAAAAGAACTTGCTTCTCGCGGGTAACTTAATTCGGCGGTTGCCAAAACGGCTGTAAATGCTCACTGCTAACTTGAGCGCGACCCAGGTGAGAAACTCGGCCCAAAAATCTGGGTGTTCATAGGATTTACGTCTTGCTCTTTTGTGTCATTTTCGATGCATTCACTTGTAGAAGGGAATGAATAAAGGAAGAGGCTTGCGGATGCCCCACGAACTCGCGCCGGGGCTGCCCCCGAAGAAGAAGAGTTGCCGTCCTGAATGTTCGGCGCAGCCTGTCCCCCCCGCAAAGCCCCTGAAATCTTATGTGTGTGAATATTGCAACAAGCAGCTTACGCGAGCTAGTAACCTTGCAGTTCACAAGCGCACACACACAGGCGAGAAGCCCTTTCCTTGTGCATTTTGTGGCAGACGCTTTGCGCAAGCTAGTAACCTCGCAGCTCACACGCGCACACACACGGGCGAGAAACCCTTTGTTTGTCAAACATGCGACAGGTGCTTTAAGACCTCCCACGCCTTAATCCAACATGAGCGCACGCACACGGGCGAAAAACCCTTTTTTTGCAAGATGTGCGATGCACGCTTTGCGGCCTCTGGTAACCTTACAAGGCACAAGAGAATGCACAGCGGTTGCACAGGCTGGAAACACGTGTGCAGCTTCGTCTCATTTAGCATAGTCAAGTACGAAACCGAACAAGACGGCTTCCCGTGTGGTACGCATTGCAAGGACACAGCCATGCTAGAAAACCACGTGCAGCGCTGCCACACACTCCAAGGCATCGGCCAGCCCCTGGCGCGATTGCAAAGCGCTAGTTAAGTGATTATTAAAAATGGACCTTAAACCTAGGCAAAGTCTTAATCTTGGCACTGAAAACTAAGGGGGGGAGGGGAGGTTGTAGAAAGGATTTTTGGATACGAGGAGGGGGGGGGCGCCCCCTTCCTCTTTCCTCTCTCTCTCTCCCCCCCCCCCTTTTGAGCCCCCTGAGCCCGGGGGGCTCAAGGAGAGGGGGGCGGGAGAAAAGAAAATGGGATGATGGGGAACAAAATTAGACAGACTTTCTTTGGGAGTTCACACAGGGGGCGCTCCCCCCCCACCCAACAAAAAAACTAAAATGAATTTTATTCCACTTGCACTACACATTCGCGCAGAAAAGGCGCTGCTGCTGAGTTAAACTTTGTTGTCGTCAACGTCCAGAATGTCGTACAAGCCCACGAACCGTCTTCCGGCTGTGAATGGGGAGCGGGAGACGGAAGGGGCGCGCCAAGAAAGTGAAAGCTTGACAAAGTCTTACATCTGACACAGCGGGGAGCAAAGCCCCTCGAGCCCCCCGGGTGCCCCTTTTGACTATATTGTACGCTACAACCCGCAACAAAAAAAAGATTTGTTTTTTCTTTAATTCAGGACAATTCTTCACTAATCGCACTCGTGATTTCCACAGTCCACGAGCCGACAACCAAACAGGCCCTTCTTTTCAAGTTTTTTTGCCATGGACCATGCTTGTGGGTGCTGCTTTAGCCATGCTAGAAAAGATCTGTACAGTTCTCCGTAGGGCCTGTCGGCGTCCCGTGCTGACAAAGCCCATGGATTTTGTTTTACATATGCCCTGATAATTTCTTGGTAGCTCTGAATTTCGCTAATGGCCACCACCGACGAGTAAAACTTTCGCAAGCCGGACACTACGCGCCAGCCTCCTTTATTTGCGGCAGACACCATTTGGGTCGAACCGCACCTGCGGCAGCCAACCAGCCTCCGCAGGACGTAATACACATAGACGCACGAGTAAATGGTCTTCGGCTCAAATTCTGACAGCAGCGGCAAGACCGAGAAATTCAAGTGTTAGGCTACAACCAATCTTACTGCGGGGTCATAATGCAACAGAGCCATGGACGGAGGCGCGGGGCCGTCCGGGACGCTTGCGTAGTAATCTATTTGCATCATGACTTTCAGAGCCTCGCAGACTTGGCTGGCTTTGTAGTCTGACAGGGGCTCAAACAAGGCGCTACGTATGCCTCGGGCCAGAGCGCTACCGCCAAAGGTGTTACACAGAAAGAGCAGGTAGTGCATAAGTACGACGCTTTTAAGGTTCTTTGCGCTTTGCAGCTCGGCGGGCAATGGGTAGAGATGCGTGCTTTTTTGAAAAAAGATCGTCGAGTCTCCGTCGTCGATCAAGAAGGGCATGTCTATGTCAATAAAGCGATAATCTACAGTTCCGCCGTCCTTGTTCTGTTTCTGGACCATGTTCTTGGCATGGATGTCCAACCAGACAAGAGTAGGAACTTGCTGCTGCTGCTTGGTGGCAGCCGAGGTTGGGCGAGTATACATAACCAAGCCCCAGATGCAAGCCAAGACTGATTTTAAGAATTTGCTCAGCGTGGCGCCGTCGTCAGTCCCGTCGCTCCCCCACACCCAAGAGCTGAGATTGCGACTGCGAAAGTCTTCCACCAGGCACACACCCATGTTAAGCTGATCGTACATGGCCATTTCCTGGATCACGATTCCCATTGGGCTCTTTCTGTTATCGTGTAGCACTTTATTAAAACTCTGCAGCAAGTCTTGGCTGCTACCCTGGTTTGACAATCCAATAATCGAGCGCAGAAGCTCTCTTTCAGCGGGGAACGTATACTCCGCGTCTGCCTTTCCGGGGCCTTGAAAGCTTTCAACGCCTGCCTCGGCACACAGGTATCCAAATCTTTTACAATTGACGGTCACTCCACGCTGGTAAAGAGCCAAACAGTCAGAGCGCATAGCCTCGAGGGTTTGGCAATAGGGCGTGGACCCACACTCCGAAACATTTCCTTTTCTGGAGGTTTTTCTTGGCTTTGCGATTTCGACGCGCAGTCTATATACTGTCGATGTTCTGTTATGAAACAAGACTACGTGTTCAGCCCCGTGTGCAAGGGTTGTTATCTCTCGATCCTTGATCAGTTGGCACAGATTCCGGAGGAGTGGGGGGTACTCAATGCTTACGAAAACTTGTTGCTTACGAATATCAACGTCTATCCAATCGATGGGAACGTTTATTGCCGCCCACTGCGTATACATCAGCTTCTCGTCAACGATTGGGTGTACAACGGCTATTAAAGACCCCCCCTCTTCTCCTTTACAGATTCTATTACAACCCCCCCCCCCCCCCCCCAGCCCGCTTGCGCCCAGCCCGCTTGCGCCCAACCCGCTTGCGCGGGCTGCAAAGGGGAAGGGGGGGGGGGGGGGGACGCTGCCCCTCCCCCTTCCTTTCCTTCTGCGTCTTTCCGATTTGTACGGCCGGCAGAAAAGTACAAGTTTTTATTTATTACATTTTGAGAGTTTTAGGCTTGGCGGCCCGGTCCTGCCAGTGTTTCACGAGATGTCGAAATATGTCGTGAAAGCTAGGATGCCTTGTTCCGCTGCTTTTGTTAACCATCGCCAAGCCTGAGCCTCATCCTCTGCCACGCCCGTGCCGTGTTGGTAGCAGCGTCCAAGGCGATACTGGGCCGGTGCGTGCCCTTGTTCCGCTGATTTGCGGAACGATTCCGCCGCCTTGACCCAGTATGGCTCGGCCTCTTCCCATTCCTCGACCTTGCGCGTGTCATATACGTAACAAAGCCCCAGCCGGAACTGCGCTTCTGCGTGGCCCTGCTCAGTCGCCTGGCTGAACCACCGCCTAGCCTCGGCCCAGCAGTGTGCTGCCTTTGTCTCGTCTCTTACCACGTCCATTTGTTCTTCATAGCGGTACCTCACGCAGGCCACGCCTGCGCCTTTTTCGTAGTGGAGCCCCATCTCGAACTGGGCTTTGGCATGGCCCCGGTCGGCCGCCTGGCAATAGTACTCCATGGCCCGGGCGTCATCCCGAGCTACACCCCTACCCACCTCATAGCAGACCCCGAGCGCCCAAAAAGCGCTGACGAAGCCCTGCTCTGCTGCCTTGCTGAACCATTCAGCTGCCTTGACATCGTCCTTGGCCACGACTGCGCCCTCATCGTACCAGAGCCCCATTTGGTACTGCGCGGCTGCGTGGCCCTTTTCTGCTGCGAGGCGTAACCATTCAGCGACCCTGGCTTGGTCCTGCTGGCGGGCGATACTATCGTAATAGAAAACGGCTAGGCACACCCGGGCATCCACGTGGCCTTGGTCTGCTGCTTGCATAAACCATTGCAAAGCCTGAACCTCGTTCTTGACCACGCCCGTGCCACCGTGGTTGCAAACCCCGACCTGGTACTGTGCGTCTGCGTTCCCCTGCACCGCTGCCTTGCGGAAACATTCCGCGGCCTTGGCCTCGTCCTTACCCACGCCCTTACCCTCAGCGTAGTAAACGCCCAGCTGGTACTGGGCCAGGTCGTGGCCTTGCTCCGCCGCCTTACTAAAGCATTCCGCGGCCTTGGCTTCGTCCTTGGGCATGCCCTTGCCCTCCGCGTAGCAAACGCCCAGCTGGTACTGCGCTAGGCCGTGGCCTTGCTCCGCTGCCTTGCCTCCCTCTGCCTCTTTTTGCAGCAACCGTAACTGTGCCTTGGCATCGTTCTTAGAGGTGTTCATACTTGTGTTAGTGACAACTAATAAACAAGGGTCGCTAATCTTTGCCCTAGGCGCACCCCTTTTTCACCTCCCCGCTCCCTGCTCTTAGACGGGGGGGGGGGGGGGGGTACCTCCTCCTTCCCTCTCGCAAGTAGCTTCAGAGAGAGAGAGAGAGAGGAAAGGGAAGAGAGAGGGTTTGTATTATCTCTTGATATTTTTTTTGTTGGGTAGGTCTATTGGAAATGAAAAGAGCAGCGGAGCAGGGAGGCGCTGTCTTTGTCAGCGCTGCTCAATCCTTGCCCAACAAAAGGCACAGACCAGAGTCGTCGGAGCATAGAGCCCACACCCCCGTCGCGGAACAGGCTACCGATGCTGTAGCTTTAGCAACAGACAGAGAGGATGCTCCATCCTTGGCAGAGCCCCAAGAAACCCCCGCACAAGTGAGAACCGCTGGGCTGGACGGGCGTCTTGTGTGCGACGTCTGCGGAAGACACTGTCCGTCCCAAAGCAAACTGACGATGCACATACGCACACACACGGGCGAGAAGCCTTTTCCATGTGACCAGTGTGACAAACGGTTTGCGCAAGCTATCCACCTTCGGACACATCAGCGCGTGCACACGGGCGAGAAGCCTTTCTCGTGTAATCAGTGTGAAATGCAGTTCTCCACATCTGGCAACCTCCGGACTCACATGCGCACACATACGGGCGAGAAGCCTTACGCTTGCAAGGAGTGCAATAGGCGGTTTGCGCAAGCCGGGGGGCTGGAAAGCCATGAACGCACACATACCGGCGAGAGACCCTATATCTGTGACACGTGCACAAAGGGGTTTGCGACATCTAGCCAACTCAAGAAACACAGACGCACGCACACGGGCGATTTCAAGCTGTGCAAAGAGCTAGACACTGGAACTCAGCGGCGGCCTTTGCTCTGCGCGAATGCGTGGCGCTAGTTAAGTGATTATTAAAGAAAAGCTTGGTTTGTGGCGGCGGACAACACAACCTATACTCGGACAGCTACGAGAGCTATTTGCGGGTGTTGCCGGTACCTGTGAACGAGCGCCCGAAGCAAAGGAGCTGGGGCTGCGGTTGCTAGACAAGCAGACCTTCTGGATGTGGGGCTTGCGCTTGCAGAAGAAGCGCGGAAACTAGTTCTGCCTGTGCTGGCGGCTGAATACGCGTTTTTTGACCGAGAGGGGCGCCTGTCATCGCCCGCCCCTGCCCTCCCCTGCAGACTTTCGAGTAAGTTTCCCAAACCTTGGCGCGTAAATAAAAACAACACGTTGGTCCTTGATTTGTACTCTCTTGTCGGGGGGGGGGGGTGATATGGTAAAGTTTTAGAAGTGATACGGCCCAAAAAGGCAGTCCCACCGGAAAACCCGGCAAAGAATTGCCTTTTTCAACCTCATCCGGCGGTACCCAAAAACCTGCACCGAAGTTTTTTTGCTTGAGCGAATGGCAAATTTTTTTCATGTCTCCCCCCTCCCCTCTCTCTCTCCCGCTGAAGAGGGGAGCGGGACGAGAAGAGGGAGCGGGGGGAAAGAAATGCAAAGGGAATAAAAGGGGAAGAGAAGGGGAGAGGGACACGCCATCCCCCCCCCCCTTGCCCCTTCACTCCCCCTTCTTTCCCCTTTGCATTTCTTTCCCCCCGCTCCCTCTTCCCTTTCCAGTGTCTTTCTCACGGCGGCCCCTTGGCGAACACTCTGTTTTTGCTCTTTTTCGTTGCTGGCAGGAAATTTGGCGCCAAGTTTTCTTGGTGTGTATGATATAGCTGAAAAGGGACAGTTTCGTCGGAAAACCCGGAAACATTGCCTTTTTCGCCCTTATCCCGCGAGCCCAGGTTCCGGGGGGACGTGCGGCTCCTGTGCTGGCGGCCGGGCCTGCCGATTTAGCCAAGCAGCTATTGGCCCTAGAGGAAGGCTTTTCCACCATAGAAATGGTGGACGACGACGAACAAGACGAGGAGCAGGAATGAATCAAGCCTGCCATCCGGATTTTGCTTCTCAAGTGTACACAAAAGTAAATCACGTTTTTTAATAAAAGAAAATTTTCTTTGGACAAGTATTTCTTTTTTAACGCGCCCAACCCACTCGCGCGGCGGAGCAGTGAGCAAAACAAAACACGCGCAAATAACAGGGAAAGGGTGCCTCTCCCTTCCCGCCCGCAAGCATCTTCAATCCCAGACGGTGGTGTGGGGGGGAGGAGTGCAACCCCTTCCCCTCTTGCAGACCCATCTTCGACCCAGGGGGGGGCGCCCCCCCCCCCCCCCTCTCTCTCTCCTCCCCCCTCCCCTATCCCCCTTCCGTCCGAGGGAAAGGAGGAACGGGGAGGGGCAGAGAGGGGGAGAGAGAAAGAGGAGGGAAGGGAGAGAGGCACCAGAGGGGGAAAAGGGAGCCCTGCCCCCCCCCCCCCTTCGTCCATCATTTCTTTCTCTTTTTTAGGGTTTGTATTATCTCTTGATTTTTTTTGTTGGGTAGGTCTATGGGAAATGAAAAGAGCAGCGGAGCAGGGAGGCGCTGAATCCTCGCCCAACAAAACGCACAGACCAGAGTCGTCGGAGCATAAAAGCCAACACCCCCGTCGCGGAAGAGACTGCCGATGCTGTAGCTTTAGCAACAGGCAGAGAGGATGCCCCATCCTTGGCAGAACCCCAGGGGCCCCCCGCAGAAGTGAAAACTGCTAGGCTGGACAGGTGCACTGTGTGTGACATCTGCGGGAAACGATTTCAGTTTCAAAGCGAACTGAAGGTGCACATACGCACGCACACTGGCGAGAAGCCCTACTTGTGCAATGAGTGCCAAAAACGATTTTCAACCTCTGGCAGCTTCAATAGGCATAAACGCATTCACACGGGCGAGAGGCCTTTCCAGTGCGACGAGTGCAACAAACTTTTCGGGCAAGCTATCCACCTTCGGGTCCATCAGCGCATGCACACGGACGAGAGACCTTCCAAGTTTAGCAAGAAAAGGCAAAGGCAAGAGTCGGCGGAGCAGGGTGCCACCAACACCACCACTGTCACACGGGCGAGAAGCCTTTTGAGTGCTCTGAATGTCCTACACGTTTTGCAGACCAGAGTGCTCTTAGACAACACGAGAAGAGACATGAAGAATGCAAAGGCTGGAAGCACCTGTGTAAGTTTGTCTCGTTTGGCACGGCCGAGTACAAGGGCGAGAAGGACGGCATGCGCTGCATCACACGCTGCAAAAACGAGCGCTGCTAGACCACCACGTCCAGCGCTGCCACACGCCCGAGGGCATCGCCAAGCGCTTTCGCACCGAGCAGCAACTGGCGGAGTTCCTGCAAAGCAAGGGTTGGGCCTGCGACCGGGACTTTGTTAACACGATCGATTTCAAGCTGTGCAAAGAGCTAGACGCGGGCGGCTTTGTGAGAGCAAGGCCCGACTTCCATATCCCCTTGTTCCAGCAGCTGCCGGATGGGCGCGGGTGCGTGCTGCTGCTGTGCAACGACGAGTTCGAGCACCGCAGGTATAGATGTGAGCTCCTGCGCATGCATAATATTACCAAAGCGCTGGGCTTCAACAAAGAATTCTCCGATTTGCCAATCGTGTACATCCGTTTCAATCCGCACTGGTTTGAGGTGGATGGCGTGCTACGCGACCCCCCGTTGAAGGATAGGTTCAAGAAGCTACATCGCGTGCTGAAAAAGATCAGAGATGGGCGCTTAAACTTAGCCAACCCGGAGGGTGTGAACTTGTTTTATTTATACTACAGCCGGAACAAAGTAGCAGGCGACGCACAGCCTTGGCAGCGCCTGGTGGGCTTGTACGACATTCTGGACATTGACGACGGCAACTCTGCTGCGGCCTTTGCTCTGCGCGATTGTGTGGCGCTAGTTAAGTAATGATTAAACAAAGCTTAGTTTGTGGCGGGAAATGCCAAACAAAAGTCCTTGTCTTAAAAAGGTCCCGACAAAGGCCCTAGGGCTAACACTTAAAACATAAGACCTGGGGCACGGCGCCCCTCCCCCCCCCCCCCTCTCATGTTTCCTATTTTTCCTCGTGCTTTTTTGTCACGATCTTGTTCTCCTTTATCCATTCCCTTCCCGATTTCTTTTTGCTAGTTTTTCGTTGGCAACATTAACGACACGTGCGAGAGGGCAAGCGGGAACACCAGGGGGGGGGGGGGGGAGACAGAGGAAAAAAAAACGAGTGTTTATCGTACACAAGAGGGAGGAAGGGGGCGCCCCCCCCCCGTCCCCCTTTGCCTGCGGAAAGCGGTATTGTTGAGGGTAGGGGGGGAAGGGGGGGGGGTGCCCTCCCCCTCTCCCATTCTTTCTCAGGCGCACGGCGTGCCATTCATAAATTTGTGTAGCGACATTCTTTTCATTTGATAGGAGTTATGTCCGAGGTTAAGGCAGCAGACCTCAAGGAAAATCACTGTGCCCGGCCCGGGCTGCCGAGTCCGAGCAAGAAAAGAAAGTTGGGGTCGGAGGAGCCTGCCACTCCTCTACTTCTGCAACAGGACGACACCAACTACACTCCTTTCCCACTCAAGTTTCCGGAAGCGTACGAATTCTTCAAAAGACATCAGGCTGCTCAATGGAGTTCTGAGGAAGCGGATTTGACAGAGGACGCACTCCATTACAAAACAAAGCTGACGGAGGACGAACGAGTCTACATCGACACGATTCTGGCGTTTTTTGCGGCGAGTGACGGCATTGTGATTGAGAATTTGGCGCTGCGGTTTCTACAAGACATCCAGGTGCCGGAGATCAGAGCGTTTTATTGCACGCAGCTGTACATGGAGATGATCCACAGCGAACTGTATAGTTTGCTGATTCAGACTTTAGTTCCGGATAAGGAGAGGCGCCTGCAGCTGTTCCGTGCGATTGAAAGTATGGATGCAGTCCGAGCTAAAGCGGACTGGGCTTTGAAGTGGATTCGCAGCGACGCAGCCTTTGCACAGCGCCTTGTGGCGTTCGCGTTCGTGGAGGGTTTGTTTTTCTCGGCGAGCTTCGCGGGGGTTTTCTACTTCAAGAAGCGGAATCTGCTGCCCGGGCTGTCGACGTCGAATCTGTGGATCAGCCGGGACGAGGGGCTGCACTGCGACTTTGCGTGCTTGCTGTACACCAAGTTTCTGGAGCCCGAGCAGCGCTTGTCGGAGAAGGTTGTGCACGAGATGGCCTTGGAGGCAGTGGAGGTGGAGGAAGCGTTCGTCCACGCGAGCCTGCCGACGGAGCTGATCGGCATGAACGCTGAACTGATGTGTTCGTACGTGAAGCTGTGCGCGGACAGGCTGTTGGTGGCGCTCGGGTACAAGAAGATCTGGAACGCCAAGAACCCTTTCCCTTGGATGGAGATGATCTCGATGCAGACGTCGGCCAACTTCTTTGAGCGGCGCGAGACCTCGTACCAGAAGCCCGGGATCATGGCGGCGCTGAACGGCGTGTCAAACCACAAGTTCGACACCGGGGTGGAATTCTAGTCCCCGCGCGCAGTTTGCAAGTGCAGTGGCCTTGGTCAAACCTTTCATTAAAAAACCTTTTTTTTGGTCCCCTCCCGCCCCACAAAAAGAAGCGAGCGAGCACAAAGATGGAGGAGGAGAGAGAAGAAGAGGGGAGAGAGAAGAAGAGGAGCAAGGGGCAGAAACCTTACCGTACCCTCACCAAACCCAATAAAGTAAAGGAGAATGGCGCAAAGTGTGCCCACAACTTGCCCGAAATGCAAGCAAATCCAACCACTACAGCTGCCGGTGGCTACAGTAGCATATTTGGAAGGGCTCACAAAATACGCAGAAGGAAACGACGACATTGAGCGTTGGCAAAAGGTTGTACAGGAACAGATTAATCTTTTTAGCTCCGATTTTTTGCTTTTCCAAAACTTGTCAGTTATAGTATTGGAGGATTTTTGCGACCGGTATGCGGAAGAACTTGGCCGAGCAGAAGATCCGACGAGTGGACTGCAAGCAATACTGAACGTACAGGGCGTGTTTTGTATCACAGAAAGCACATAGAGTAAAGCACCAAAAAAGTCGTATGACGTGGATTGCTTGGCAGCAAGGTTTACCCAATTCTGCGAGGAGGAGAAACGTAAACCTAAAGATTCACAAACGACAAAGGATTTGTGGTGTGATTTTATCAGGAAAAAGACGAAGACAAATCCTCTTGTCGTCTACCGAGAAATGACAGAGAAAATACACCCCGCCAACCTTTCAGCCACCAGCGCCAAATTCAAAGCTTTTACTCAGAACACAGACAAGTCGAGCTTGAAAGACTGTGTTTTCTACATCCAAAAGACACCAGACCCCACGCAAAACTTGGTGCAACTTGGAAAAGCAATCGAGTTACACGTCCAGATCGCACTTTTGCTCAGGCAGAGTTTGTTGCAAGAGGCAAAATCTCCCGACGAACTATTACCGAAGCTGGCTGAGCAAAAGCTGCTACTTGAATATGTTGGACAGCTTCTAGAACCGAATGGGCGTGTCGATACAACCGAAAGCTTGACCGAGCAATGCAAAGTTCTCCTGAAAGAGCTAGAGGAATTGAACGAAAAGAATACAATAGCTGAAAAACGCAAACAGGGGACAAACGGGTACAATCCTTACACTGTTGGATGGGTCCAGTCGCAAGGTGCTCCCGCGAGAGATGATGAGGGTCTGCAAGGCGAAATCGGAGAAGAAAAAAAACAGCTCAGCAAAGCGGCTTCGAAGCTTGAAATTCTGAAGAAACTAGCCGGCTAGCGCGGGCCGGTTTAAACCCCCACAAGATTAAAAAAAAAGAAGTTTGCTCTTGAATTTTTCTTTAATTAATACAAAGAATGAACAAAAGTTCTGGTGCATTTTGTAGCCCTTCTGGCTGGCGGGGCCGTACACTGCGCGCAAGTCGGCCCAAAAAGAGAACGTGCTGGGTTTTCATTTTTTTCGTGCTTTGGTCTGGCTTGAGCGCAGTTAAGATTTCGGAGACGGCATTTTGTCTACCAACGCAGAGGGGAAAGAGTGGGGGAGAGGGGAAGGGGCAGGGGCACGGGGCACGGGGAGTCAAGCCTTTTTCCCACCCCCCCCCCCCCCCCCCCACGGGCCCCCCCCCCCTTCCCCCCGACGGTTGTGCTTTTGTGTCTTTTAAAAAAAGATAAGAGTGAGAGGGGTAAAAAAAACGAGACGCTCACGCAGCTTGGTTTTCTGGTTTTTGGAACAAAGGACACCGCAAAATGAAGCCTGCCACGAAAGGGGTGCCGCAGGCTTCCAGCCCGCTGAAGCTGGCCGGGCGCCGGCATGGCGTGAGCTACCCTGGAACCGCGCAGGCACCCCGAGAGGGGCTCGGGGAGGTCAGCGAATACAGCCGCCGGGCGGAGCAAGGGGATGCCGAGGCACAGCGCAAGCTAGGTCAGCTGTTCTACAGCGGCACTTATGTTGCGCAAAACGAAACGAAAGCGGTGCACTGGTTTAGACAAGCAGCGTTGCAGGGAGATGCGGGTGCACAGTGCTTGCTGGGTCTGTGCCACCAGCTGGGTACCGGCACGCGCGTAGACAAAGCGGCGGCTGCGCAGCTTTACCTGCAGGCGGCGCAGCAAGGGGACGGTGAGGCGCAATGGCGGCTGGCCGCCTGCTACTTGCAAGGGACAGGCGTGGCCAAGGATGAAGCCTTGGCCGCGGAGTGGTACAGCAAGGCTGCGCAGCAAGGGCACCAAGACTCCAAGCAGAAGCTAGCTAGCTATTATTACCGGAAGGGCTGGGGCTTCCAGTTTGAGGAGGGCAGGATGCAGGACCTGGCACAGGCCCTGGAGTGCTACACTCGAGCGGCGGAGAACGGCAGCACCGAAGCCATGTTACTGCTGGGCGACTGCTACGCGCGGGGTGCCACGGACTTTCCCAAGGACAAACAGAAAGCGGCAGAGTGGTATGCGCGAGCGGCCGCCAACGGGCACGCAGATTCGCAGTACAGACTCGGCTGGTACTCCGAGTTCCAGGAAGGCAGCCCTGTCGACATCAAGCAGGCTATGTACTGGTACAACCTGGCCGCCGAGCAGGGCCATGCAGGCGCCGCCTACGCCCTAGGCCTGTGCTACGAAAGCGGCAGGGGTCTGTGCACCAAGGATCAGGCCAAAGCTCTGCAGCTATACACACAAGCCGCCCGCAAGGGTCATGCACGAGCCAAAGAAAAAATCGGCGCCAGTGAGCGCACTTTACTAGCCAACGGGCATCACGCACAGGGCGGGGAGGAGGGGGAGGGGGAGGGGGAGGGATAACAAGGAAGACGGAGAGGGATGATAAGCGAGCGAGAGAGAGAGAGAGAGAGAGAGAGAGAGACATACAAAGCCAAGAAGAGATAAAAGAGAGAGAGAGAGAGAGAGAGAGAGAGAGAGAGAAATGAATTGCTTCTTACCTGAGGAGCTACAGGTGCTGGTTGTAGCTGGTCTGCAGCAGCAGCAACAGCGGGAGCTAACAGAAAATCCCGAGTTTATGGGCATTGTGGCGGAGGTGGAGAGACAGGCACAGATTAAAGAGGCTCTTTGGTCTCACTGGCAGGAGCACAGGAATTTGCTGCTGCACCCCGACAGGTGTGCCATCGAAGATTACCTGCAGAGGCTGGAAGAGTTAGTTAAGGACTATCAGCTGGATATGCTGCCGACCGATCTTCAGCTCAGCTTCCAGGGCGAGCTGAGCGACACACAGTCTTCGCTAGTGACTGAGTGGTTGCAGGGCATCGGACGCATTCCATCCCTTCTGTCTAGCTTGCAGGATGTTACCATCGAGACGGCCGGGCCCAGGCACTTTTCTATCCCGCTGAGCCTGCTGGCGGGTCTCAGCCCTAACATCAGCAAGCTACGCCTGCGTTGGGTAGAGGTTGTGAACGACAGCGGCAAGGCAGGAGCGTCACTTTCCTTGTTTGGGGGCCGGCAGGTAGACCTGGACTGGAAGCAGGTTCGTGCATCTTTTGACCTTGGCAAACGGAACGAGCCGGTTCGCGGCAGGGTGGATTTTACAGACGTCAGCCTGTCCGGGCGCTCTGTTTACGTCGGCGACCCTGCTAACCCCCCGGCCCTGTCCCTGCAGAATGTGGACGCGCACTGCTTGGAGGCAAGCTCCGGGGTTTATAGCCTGCAGGCTCAGCGCAGTCGCTTGTGCCAGATCCGGGCCCGGCTCCTGTCCGTGCGGGGTGGCTTGGCAGTAGCCGCGCGCGGGTGTGAGGTGTCGGAGTGCAAGGCATTAAAGAGACTAACCCTGGAGGGAGAGACAGGGGGGCCAGAGACCGCGGGGGCAAGCCTGGTTGTTCGAACCTGCAACCAGCTCCAGAGCCTGCAGGTAGCGACAGCTTTTGACACGCTGGTCGTGCAAGATTGTCCCCTGCTAGCCCGCGTCGGCTTTGAGCTCAAGGACCCGGGCTGGGGTCGGAGAAGAAGCTCTGTCGAATTGAGCCGCTGCTGCGAGCTCCGGCAACTAGTCTTGCCAGCCACGCTGCGTGGCAGGGTGCAAGTTGGAGACAGCGCCGCCCTCACGGAGGTGACGTGGCAGCCGGCGGGTAGACATGACGAAGGGCAGCCCTACGTGCTCAAGCTGAGCGCCTGCGGCCAACTGCAGACAGTCAAGGGGCCCTTTGAGGGGGGTCACGCGCCGGCCTTCCTGTTTCTAAACCAGCAGCAGTGCCAGGGCCTGCACATCGAGGGTTTCTCGCGGTTTGTGGTCAAGGACGACCCGGGCGTCGAGCACTCTGTCTTGGAGCAAGAGCAGCACGAGCGCGGAGAGCTGGCAGCTGCTTTTTACCGTCAGGTGCCTGCACGGACCGAGCTCCACGAGGAGAATGCTGGTGCTGCTGCCTCGGATCTTGATCTTGTGCTAGCCGCAAGGGCCTGTGGCGAGCTCTGCAACTTGCTCTCTGGCGCGCGGCCCCCGGCCAGGCGCCCGCTGGAGGAAATCGTGCAGGACCTCTGGCACAGAGCCTGCCGTGCTGCAGGTTTGGGCCCGGGTAGCCGGACCGCTGCAGAGGCTGCTATTACTAGTGCTCCGGGCCTCGAGCTGGAGACCCTGCGGTTGGTGGCGGGGGTGTGCCGCCGCCTGGCCCAAGGGCAACAACCACCACCAGAGACGCCGCCACCTCTTCACTTGCTGGAACAACTTGTCCAAAACGGCCCTGCTGCACTGTACTCGCTCCTGGCCACGCATCGCGATTCCGGCCAGGCTGTACTGCGTGCTTTCCAAGCCCCAGACCTCAACGCGCGGCTGGGCCCGCTCTGCTGCCTAGCGGGGCTATGGGGCGAATTTTCATTGCCGAGGCTCTGCTCTCTGCTTTCCTCTGACGACGAGGCGGAGGCACTCACGTGGACCGTCACTCACGTCATGTTAGCCATCGATCCCACTGCCATAGTAAGGCGGGCCAACGAACGACTCTTGCAGTGGCTGAGCGGGCTTGGCCAGGCTTGGTTGTCTGCGGCGGGGGAAGGGGACGACAAGACAGCTCCCCCCCCCATCTAGCCCGCCTAGGCGGCTCGAGGACTTTGACGCGCAGCTACTGACAGAGCTCTCTCGTTCGGTCATAGCCAGCCTAGCCGGTCTAGCCACGAGCCCAGCCAGACAATCACGGGCTCGCGAAGACGTAGCAAACCTTCGCGCACCACCACCACCACCACCACCCCGGCGCCAAGCGCCGCGGCACGAACGCTTGCCTCGACCACGGTCAGCTGGCAGCGCTGCCACGAGCGGGCGGAGGTTAGAATTCTAACACCCCGCTGGAAAAAACAAAAACAACAACAAAAAAAAAAGAAAAGAGAAAAGGGAGGAAAGGGGGGGGGGTGCCCCGCCCTTGCCTCTCCCCTCTTTGTAGGTGTATCTCTTTTTCTTAAGAAAGAGGACAAAAGAGAATGAGGAGCAGAAAGAGGGACATGCCCGAAAGTAAAGAATCACCGTGGTTCAGGCGCGAGCTTGTAGCGAGCTTTTTGCGCGAACGGCACAGCCTAGGGAACCCCGTGACCTTCGAGCTTGTGCGCAAACACACCGGTTCAGAGGCCAATTGTTTTTACGTCCGGTACGGCCGCAACCGAGAGGGCTCTCGGCGCCACAACTGCGCGGCCTACGACGGCTCTACGCACGAAAGAAACAACGCTCTGATTACGGCCTGCGCAGAACCCTGGGTGCTGTCTGTGCTCTGCCTAGCGCAGAGCTGCAAAGCAAAAGGGCCGGTGAGATTCCAGGTGCAGACCCAGCCCGTACCCCAGGATGCCGCCACGGACTCCAAGGAAGAGCACAAGCGCCCGCTTGCGACAGAGCAGCTGGCCCTAATCCCCAGCGCACCGCCCCGGCCCGCCGCGCCGGACCGCGTCGTCAGAGAACTGTGGGCACTAGGCGAGGAAGAGCTCTGTTTGCTGCGAGGCAAACAGCACCTGGAGCGCGCGCTAGCGGACATGCGGAAGAAGTGCTACAACGCCAACGAGGTCGGCTGCGCCCCTGTGTACCTGGGCTTCATCGAGGCGCTAGCCAATCTACCGCACAAGGTAAGCACAAAGCAGGCGTGCGATCTCGTATTCCAAAACAGGGGACATCACTTACTCCAAAACTACTTTGACAAGGACGGCAAACGCAAGCTGGCGTACCACATAGACCACATCGTGCCACGCCGGCTGGGAGGTTTTGATCATCCACGCAACTACGCCATTATGCCAGCAATTTTCAACCAAAAGTTCGGCTCTTGGTTTCTACCTGCCAAGACTCACTACCTTGGGCGCGCCGCCACGCGGCAAACACTTCTCTTCACTGATTACATTCGCAAGAAGACACTAGCGACGCTAGCGCTAGACGACCTGCCTAAACTAAACCTGCAGTCTCATTAAATCTTCTCTCTTTTTTTTTACTAAGACTTGGCGGGTGCTGGCCGAGGGAGCCACCCCGTGACGCGTTCCAAGCGTTTTTCAACTAGACAGTACAAAAGCTCCCTGCCCTGACCGGGCCCCAGTGCCCAGTCCACCACGTGCAGCAACGTCTCCAAATGCTCGACACGGTAGTTTACAGCCGCCCGCTCCGCACCAAGCAGAACGCACAGGCGCTAGGCCAGGTAGCTCGCAAAGTCCTCCGGGCACAGGGCTTTGTACGCGTCCGTAGTGCACACAAAACAAGACACGCCCCGCTGCCCCCCCGTAGGTCGATAGTGAAACCACAGCTGCCTCTCCGTATGCGTCGCTATCCAGGGGTTTTCTTTTAGCCTGCCTAGCAGTTCTGCCAAGTCCCTGGGCCTCCGGGGCAAACCGCGTGCCAAACGCGCGGTAGCCTCGTCCCGCAGACCCACCCAGAAGCCCGGCAGCTGTAGCATGGCGTACAGGCTCCAGTAGCGCAAGTTCTCTGCGCTCTCTTCCAGAAAGAGGCGGCGGGCGCCGCTCCAGCCGGCCTGCAAACGCTCCTGGCACCAGCCCGGAAGGTACTTCAGCGCCAGCAGCAGCGGGTCTGGGAAGACCGTGGCCACGTACACCGCCATTGCGTCCTCGTAGCCTGCCGGCAGTGCCCCGGGCGCAACCACCCCCCAGGCCGGCCGGTGCATCGTCGCCTTGTCCAGATCCGTCAGCACCACGCGTCTTGCAGTATCACAGACGCCCGCGCGCCCCTCCCCGCGGACTAGGTTCGCTAGCACGTTCGCCGCCTTCAGATCCCGAAAGAACCAACCTTGTCTGCCCAGCACGGTCAGATGAGCTAGCAACGGCTCTAGCACCTGGGCACATATCTCCGCCGCGCTTGGCAGGCTCGCCGCGTCCGTCTCCTTCAGCCACGCCGACAAGTCCACGTCTAGTCTTTCCATCAAAAAGGCACAGTACTTGCCATTCTTGCCCATCTCCCGCTTCGACGACACCAACAGCTTCAGCGCTGCCGACAGCGGCTCTTGGCAGCTTCGGGCCTTGCGCAACCTATAGCTTTCTACGCAGTCCGCCTCCAGCACAAACACGCGCAGAAGTCGAGGCGCCACGCCCAGCTCAGAGCCTAATCTACACCCGAACTGCTGCTCCTTTTGCCAATCATAAGTCAACTTGACTACATGTTTGTCTTCGCTGGGCGCGCACAGCACGTGGCCGTATGCTCCCCGCCCTACCAGCCGGGCGTTCTGCAGGCTGTCCAGGAAATATCCTGTAAATTTACTGTCCAAGCAAATTGCCGTCATTTGAGGGGGAGGGTGGCAGGCCTCTTTTGGTTTCTGCTTTTTGCTTTCTAAAGAGTGTGAGTTCTGAGCTGCCGATGATCAGCAGAGTGTGAGGGGGGGGGGGCACCCCCCCCCCCCTCCTGCAACTCCGCGCCACTTCTCGTGTCTAGGCGGGGCACCCCCCCCCCCCCTTTCTCATTCTCTCTCCTCATCTGTCATACCTCGCGCAGTTGGCAGCAACACAAAAACACAAAAAAAAAAAAAGAGTTCATGCCGACTCGCGCGGAGCTGCTCCAAGCCAAGTTTCGTTTCCCTGCCGGAGCCCGTCGCCTTCACGCCGACTCGCGCGGAGCTGCTTCGGGCTAAGTTTCGTTTCCAGGCTGGCGAAGCTCATCTAGAAGAAAGGCGCAAAGTGTACGAATCGTTGGGAACGGTGCAGAAACAGCTTGCGGCCCTCAAAGACACTTATCGAAAGTTGAAAAAGTCACGTACAATCAAAAGGTGACAACATAGCAATAATTCATTAAAAATCTTTTTTTTAGTTTTCCCCAGCCCCCCGGTTTTAGCGCCCGGCCCACCGCGTGTTAAATAAATTAGACTACCTCCGCACAGCTCAGGTTTTGCAGCGATGACGTCAAAGGAGGGTATGAGTGTTTTGCAGAACTAACCCAGAACCCAAACATAGCCAGCGTGGGTTCTACGTCTATCGTGACAGGGAACTGTGTTGGATCTGCAGAACTAGTGCAAACTCAGCTAGAGACTTTGCAAATGGCATCTCGGGCACCCCCCGCTTTTTTTTGCTTTCTTTTTGGTATTATGCTCTTTTGGAAATGCAAAAAGCGGGGAGGAAGGGAGGGGGGGGGGAGAAAGTTTTAACTACTTTCCTATCCCCCCCCCCCCCCCCCCCGCCGTCCCTCCTATTCATCCCCTGCACAGAACAGAGGGAAGGGAAGGCGAGGGGGGGGGGGGGGAGAGAGAGGAGGACGGGAGAGAGAGAGAGAGGGGGGGGAGGGTGGGACGCCTCCCCTCCCCTCCCCCGCTCCATACCATTTCATTTTGCAAAAGATACAAAGAAGAAACTCCTTGCAGGAACTTCCCGCCACCCCCCCCCCCCTCACACAGCACCCCCCTGTCCCAAAAAAAGAAGTGACCTCAGAAAAGAGCGGAGGGAGCTAGACATGTCCCAGCCGGCGCTGGCATGCGGGTTTGGAGCTGCGGAGTGCAGCCCTGTTCTTACAAGCTGGTGCAGCAACAGTGAGGTTAGAGCGTTCCTACGCAATGAACGCAACCATACCAGCGACGTTTCCTTCGTTGTTAGGAGCAGGCCAGGACTTGGTCCGGGCATTTTTTACATTCAATACAATGGATCTCGTCGCCATCCCTGCCCTGCCTACGATGGCGTCTTTCACAATTCCAAAAACGCTTTAGTCACCGCGCTTCCTAATACTCACAGCCTGTCCATATGCTGCAATGATCGCGAATGCTTTCGAAAGGGAGCGGTGGGTTTTGAGTTGGCGCAAAGCAACACACAGGAAAAAGAAGGAAAACAAGGACAGCAAGAAAGCGCAGCCGAGGAAGCAGAGAACGGAGAGTCTGACGAGAAGTATACGGAAAGAATTGAACATTGGCTGCAACAGCTGGGGGACACGCACCTACGAGGCGGTAAAGACGAAGGTGAACAACAGCTGCCTTCTATCAAGATGGAAGAAGCCATCGAGCAGAAGAAAGAAGCCATGGAGGACGCCATTGAGTGCTTTTGTAGCTACTGGAATAATGCTTCTAAAAACTGCCGCGAGTTCGAACCACTCAATGCGGCGGAGGCCGGTGTGTCCCGCGAGAGCCTGTTCAAGAAAAGATACAGAGTGGCGCGCCACACACTGATGAAGCGCCTCACACTCTTTTTGAGCACCTACTTATGTGAGGTAAAGGCAGGGCGCAGGTACGCTGTGCTTCACGTACTAAAAAGCGGAGACAAACGATGGTTGCTAGAAGAAGTCAGCTCCATAGAGGCGGGGCCGTAGCTGCCAAATAGAAGTGCCGCCGCATGCCATGTCTTGGCGGGTCTTGCGCCCCCAAGGCGTACGGAGCAACGTAATGCGTGAATGGATCGAGAACCCGAACCACCGCGTGCAGGATGAATCAGACTACCTCCGCACATCTCAGGTTGCAACGATGACGACAAAAGAAAAGGGTGGTTTTGCAGAACTAACCCAGGACCTGGGCGTAACCAGCGTTGGTTCTACGTCTATCGTGACAAGGGACTGGGTTGGTTCGGCAAAACGAGTGCAAACGCAGGTAGAAACTTCGCAAATGGCATCCTGGGCAACGACCAGTGCAGCTTCAAGGTTGTGCCCACAGTGGGGGCTGCAAGAAGAGGCCCGGCAGGAGCCCGCCGCTCCTCCCCGCAAGAAACCCAGAACCCCTGACGAACTTATGGTGCTGGAGGACGAGATCAGTCTGACGCAAGGTAAACTGCACTTGGAGCGGGCGATGGCCGACATGCGGGGACTCTACCCAGCGCACGAAGTTGACTGCGAGCCTGTGTATCTTGGTTTCATTCAACCGCTGACCAATCTACCACACAGGGTGAGCCCCGCGCAGGCACGAGATTGGGTGCTAAAGAACCGCCATCACCATCAACTAACTAACTACTTTGATGAGAATGGCAAGCGCAAGCTTGCCTATCACATTGACCACATCCTGCCTCGCCGTTTCGGAGGCTTTGATCACCCGCGCAATTACGCCATTATGCCTGAAATCTTTAATCAGAAGTTTGGCTCGTGGTTTTTGCCTGCCAAGGCTCGCTACGTCGGGCTGACTGCCATGAGAGAGATGCTCCAATTTACTGAGTACATTCGAAGAAAAGGGCTAGACACGTTGGATCTGAGTGACCTGCCAATAATAAACTATGGATGCTAGTTGTGATGTGCATGAATGTGTGTGTATCTGACCCAAAGAAAAGGCTTCTCTTATTTGTCATTAAAATCTTAATTCTTGTTCACCTATAATCTATGCCCCCCAATATGATGGCTTAAAAAAAAGGAAAGGAAGGGGCAAAGAAAAGGTGGGAGAGGGAAAGAACGCCTTCCTTCCTTCTTGCTTCTTTTGTTTTTGTCCCCTCTCTCTGTCTTAAAACTTCCCCCGCCCTCCCTTTCCCTGTTCTTCATCTTACCCGAGAATTGATGCTGTCTTTTTTTCTTGGGATCTCTGAAGAAAGAGGGAGAGGCGGAGGGGGGGGGGGGGCACTCCGCTCCTTTGCCTCCTTTTTGCTTCCCCGCCCTCATACTGTTTTTTTTTCTCTGCTGGTTTTTTTATTTGTCCAAAGGATACACACATATAATGGAAGCTTCTACAGGGGAGACACTTGCAAAGAGGCTAGACACGTCGAGGCCAGCTCCAATGGAAATGACTATGACAACTGGCAAGCGAGAGATGCCACACGAGGGGGACTCGAGGGGACATACTGCCTTCCCCCCCAGCAAGCGCCCGTGCAACCAAGAGGAGCCCGAGCTAAAGGAAAGAGGGGCAGAGTACCTTGACCTCCAGGGCTATGAAGAAAAGCTGAATGAACTGCTGGTTCCGCTGCAAGATCCAACGAGACCGGCACGTCGCTACATCGGAGAAAACCTGCCCAGCATCAAACTTGAGCGCTGCATTGGGGAAAAGTCCCAAACTATAAAAAAGGCGATTGACTTTTTTGTGTCTTACTGGCACGACGCGGCTAGCAGCGGGCTTCTAATCAGGCCCCCGGACGAAGATGATGCGCCTTGGTCCGCAGCGCTGCTTTTTCGGAAGGAGTACGAAAATGCTCGCGACAGATTCATGAAGCGGTTGACTCTTTTTTTGAACCCTTATCTGTGCGAGTTAACGGCGCTGGGCCGACGACTTTATGCTGTTCTGGCAATGTCTGCAGACGGGACAGAAAGAAAGTGGGTCATTGAAGATCGAAACAAATTTGCACGGCATGGGATCTGTTTTCCGCTTGAGATCCCTTCGCAGGTCATTCGCTGGTCGCCAGCCGCTAAGCCAGCTCAAGATGCTAGGGCGGCCGCCAAGAAAGCCCCGACGCAACAGCGCACCGCTGCTCTAACCCTTCTTCGTAGCAACGTGTTTCGTGTCTGGTTAGAGAACCCCGACCACCGCCATGCAAACTCGATGGAAAGCTTTTTTACTGTGCGTGACGAAGAGCTGAAGAATGCGCGATCCAGATACTACTACTCGACCTATCTGAACAGATTTACAGGGTTCAGGATCACGCCGGCGCAAATAGAAGCTTTCATGGAGGCCCGCGGGCTAGACGAGGTTGCTATGTATGACCTTGCACACCCGTTCAGAGAATACATGCACGACGTGCTATCCGGGGGGGTCTTGCAAACATATTTGTACGTGCAGAAGTGGCTACGGAGCCTTCTGTGTCAGGGCACAAGGCCGGACCAGGCGCTGATCTTTGTCTCTCCGCCGGGGCCGCGGTCGGGTACGCTGGTGGAGCTGCTGAGACGTGTGATCGGAACCGAGTGGGTGTTCAAAGCCAGCAGCACCGACGAAATTGTGGGCAAATACAATTCCCACTTACTAGGCAAGATCTTGGTAGTGTGTGAAGAAGCCATACCCAGCACAGACAGGCAGAGCTCGAGCGTGATGAAGAATATGATTACAAGCTCGACCCAGAACATCAACACCAGGCGCTTGCGCATCTACACCGTCCCGAACAAAACGGGTTTTATGTTTGTCTTGGATCACGAAAAGGCCGCGCGGATGGACCAGGGTGAACGACGCTACATTTATCTGGCTGGCGCCAACAGATGAGCCGGCGGCACTGACTCGCCCTCTTGCACTGAGTACTTTTCTCGGCTGCTCTCTCTGCCCGACGAAGTGGTCGCCTGGCAGCTTTTCTTGCACGTGGATCCGAGGATCGATCAGATAGACCTAATGTGTGATGCGCCTCAGGTCACGGAAACCTTGTAGGCGAGTACTGCGAACCCAAAGCTTCAGTTTTGTCATTAAAATCTCAAAATTCTTGCTCGCTTGCTGAGCAGAGCCCCCCAAGGAGTAATAATAGCAAGGATATATATATATATATTTTAATATTTGATGACTGGCTGGCTTCCCGTCAATTCTTTCAGTTTCGTTTGAGGAAAGCGTCATTCGCCGCTTGAAAACATATCACAACCTTTTGAATCCATTCCATGTTCCTGACATACTGTTCTTGCAGGCTCACCCTGACTCTATCGGACAGGAGATGTGGGTTCGGTTCGGTTTGGAGATTTTCAGTCACCACATCCAATTGATACCCGCTTGTTGTGCTGTTGTTCAAACGTCGAACCCTAGATTCGAACCTGTACCTTGCTAGATCATGTCCCAGGTTTTCTTTCTTCAGCTTGTCCACGATGCTTGCTCGTGCTGGATCTAGCTTGGCTTCGTCAGGAAATGCCTGGTTCCAAAAAAGATCTTGCACTTTCTGCACGCCTATTTCAACGTCTGGACCGTGCCCAAAAGATCCCTTGGTGTAGTAAGAAATCAGTGCAGACATGATCTTAACCAGCAAGAGATGACCAGACTTGAATTTCCTGGTCTTTTTGGCGATTAACATTACATGCAGCAAACTTGACCAGATTCTGGGGGTAACCCCCCGCCCGATGCACTTGACGGTTTTGCCATCCGGGGCACAAAAACGGAGCTCCGCCTCAATTCTGTCTGACTCTTGTAGCCGTTTGTACGCACCAAGCAGTTGTTCGTCTACCCAGTCCACTAACAGCTCGAAATTGTCGTCGGTCTTAAAGCCGTACCAGATCACAGAATGTGACAAACTCAATCCGCACGCCTCGCGCAGCATTTGTTGGACAAGTTTCATCCCTGGGTCGTCTTCTGAGTCTCGATACAAGCTAGCCAAAACCGCCTTCTTTCTTTCCGGGTCTACAACAGAAGGCTTTGGCACATTCTCCGTGGTCAGGTCCATAGCCAACGAAATCATGCCTTCTTTATTTTCGGCCGATCCAGCATCGTCTGTACTGTGTTTGTGTCGTTTGAGAGGGTGCAGCTGCGCCATTTTTTTGGAGGGTCCGTGAGCAGTGTTCCGGAGGGCCGGCTTGCACTTGCTCGCTTTCACTCTTTCTATTTGCCTCCTATAACTTTTCCCCAGGCAAACATTTGCGGGGGGAGACAAAGGGGGGGAGGGGAGCGCCCCCCCCCCCCCCCCCTGTCTATGTTCTTTTGTCTTACCTGCGCCAACGGACTGGACACTTGCCTTGAGCAGCCGTGCTCGGATTGCCTGCACCCGTTGCTTGTGCACAATAAGTCGCAGAACCTCTTGTTGGTACCTGTTCTGCAGCCGGGCGGAGCTCGAGACAAGTTGCAGCCATACGTCTTGTTCGTATTCAAAGGTGGTGGTTACGGCGGGCAGTCCGCCAAAGACCTCGGCTAGGGCTTGCCGAATAGCAGGCCAGTTGTCTTCCCGGAGCTGCGTGTAGCTCAGTGCCGTGTGCCCGAGAGACGACGAGTGCTGCAGGGGCTGGGCTAACTCTGTCCCGCGCAGTTGGTCCCACGACTTTGCGCCGCAGAGAAGATGCACGCTTGCCCAGAACGCAACCGCCGAGGAAGTTGAACCACGGGTTTGCAGCAGTGAGAGTGCAAGCACGCGGCTCAAAGCCTGTGGGTCGGAGGGCCAGCTCTCAATCACGGACTGCACTCTGCTTTCAAAACCAAATTCCAGGCGGTTGAGGTGAAAGTTCTGCAAGCTGCGGATGGCCTTCTGCGGACAGACCAGGCAGGGAAGAGGGGTGTTTGTGCTAGGAGCGGAGTCCGGCCGCCGACACACGCAATCCCTGGCGTTCCCCCAGGGGCTTGGTGCTCTGGCGCCGCAGGCCACGTGATAAACTAGGCGCTCTTGGCGACATCTCGCGCTACTGCCCCCCGGCTCTTTTAGGTGGCGCATGGCGTGGAAAAGCGTTTGCCAGCGGTTCAGGCATCTTAGGCAGACCCAGCCGCTGGTATCGGGGCCTAGCTCTTGCGCAAAAGCGGCTGCAAGCAGTT
Source organism: Paulinella micropora (assembly GCA_019918135.1). Lineage (NCBI taxonomy): Eukaryota > Cercozoa > Imbricatea > Euglyphida > Paulinellidae > Paulinella > Paulinella micropora. The sequence goes on from WBZZ01004951.1 coordinate 164,638, forward strand.
CGTTCGGGCCGGCTTGCACTACTGGCGGGATAGACCTTGCCCCCCACCACAAATTCTCCTGCTGCCGCAGTAGGTCTGTGTGTAGCCAGAGAGGCCCGGGCGACGTCCAAGACAAGCGCGCAAAGTTGGTTGGCCCTTCGTAGGGCTGGGGCCAGTGCTGATTCTGATTGGTGCATAGCAGTGCCATTATCTGTTGGCGTCGCTCTGTATTTTGTGTTCCGCGAGTGCGCAAATCTAATAGGCTGAAGAAAAGAGTCAGTTAATTCGGAGCTGGTGGGGGGGGGGGGGCGCCCCCCCCCCCCTTTGGTAGAACTTCGAGCGACTTTTCAAAGAAAGGGGGGGGGGTGCCCCCTCCTTTCATTCTCTGCAAGCTTTTTTCCTTTTTTCCTGCCAGGCGTGCAGTAAAAATCAGAAAGCAGTTGGGACTGGACCTCTATCCGCGACAGAAAGACATGGTTGACAAGTGCGATTACAGTGGTCGGTACAAGTGGCGCAAGCCTTTTCTGAACTTGCAACAAGACGAGGATACGATGGGGCTGCTGCGGGCGCGCGCGGACCTGCTTGTGAAGAATCTGCAGCAATGCCCCGCTGCGTGTGGACAGTCAAGGGTGGCTAAGGAGTTATTAGAGGAAATGCTCTCGTGTTTAGCAGGAGCCTCGCTAGTCACGGCCGAGTGTGGGACGGCTCTACAAGAAGTGGAGGCGGAATCTTGGATACGCTTCGAGCGCTGCCCAGAGGATTCGTGCAACGACCTCCTGCGCGCTGGCACTGCCTGCCTCTGCTGGCGCGAACGGAAGCAACTCAGGAAAAGGCCGCGCAGAGTTTGGGGCGAAGAAGGCAAACACAGTTGATTCACGCGAGCACGGGCGGATCTTCCTTCTCCCCTTCCCCCCCCCCCCCCCGTCTCTCTCTTCTCCCCCCCCCCCCCCTCCCCCACCTCTTCTTTCTCCTCTTTTTTCATGTGGCCCGCCTAAGCGAGGTGGGAGTCTGTGTGTTTTTGAGAAACATGACTCTTTTTGAGAGCGGTCAACGCTTGGGAAGACTGAGCGCGTTCCCCCCTGACATAAGCCTTTGGTTCTTGCTAAGAACGGCCAACGCCATGTTATTGTTAATAAACTGTGCGAAACTAGCGTGTTCTCGTGCAGGAGGCAGCTGGAGTCTTTGTAGGAGTATAGCACCTGACACGCCGCCCGTGCGCTCCCGCACAGATCGGCCTGTCCAGCTGGGGCTACTGGTCTTGGCGCACTGGCTGTGCTGGTTCGGCTTTTTCTGGTGGCCGTGGAGTCAGGGAAGCTACGCGCCCGCGGCGGGGCGTGATTGGGCGGTTGCCGAGGTGTGGAACGCGTGCCTGACTCTGGCCTATTTCAGCAAGTCGTGCCATCGTGAGCCAGGTGACTGGTTCCGTGTGCTGTTTTCTCTGGCGGTGGTCTCGCTGTTGTTGGCATTTAGCATAAAGAGCGTGGCGATCGCATGGCTACCCCTGCCGCTTGCTCTGGCCATTTACAGCGCACGGCAGTGCCTGCCTAGCTCGTCAGCGCCCAGCCCGGCAGGGCTGGCCGGAGACGAAGAGCAGGAAGTGTCGGAGGACGGCCTGATTCGCGATCCCTGGCCCAACTACTTTGCAGCGGGCGGCTTACAGCTGTTTATGTTTTGTACTTTTGGCTCTGCTGCCGCTTGGCTAGATGAGAATGGAGTCAGGTCAACGGACAACAACGCGCATGATTTGCTGTTGATTGCGAACCAGTTAGCGTCCGCCGCGGGCTTGGGTTTGGGCTTGGCGGCATGGGGTCTTTGGTGGCAGAATGACCGCTGGCAGCAGCAGCGAAGCTTGCCCGTCGATCAGCAGGGCTAGGCGCTTCCCCCCAGATACATGTGCGCTGTAACATTGTTAATTTTATTAAAGCAAAAGAACTGTGCACGCCAGCCGTGGCTCTTAGGGCCTGCTAGGTTTTTTCTTGTGACATTTCCGGCAAGACCAGAGTTTAGCAAACCTTTTTTGTAGTTTTTCCTTTTTTGTACCTTTGTCCCTGCCAAATAAACTAGAGCGGGGTTTGGTTTTTAGGAGTAGCAGTCGCTGCAGCCCGTGCTTACTGGCAAGCGAAAATTCCTTGGCTAGTTCGTGTGCGCTCGAAAACAGTTCGTGATCATCTCTCTTTTCGGTACTTGTGCTTGCCGACAGCCAATCAAGCAGCGGCTCTGATGCTGGGCTCCGGTTGACGGAAGTGTTAATCTGCTCGGCGCCGTTGGCTAGCAGGGCCAAGTACAACAGAGCCTGCAGCAGACCCTGCCTATTCTCAAAGTTCTGTAGGAAACCTTGCTTTTGGTCACCAGTTAGGAAGGAATAGCCTTGTTGATAAAAGACAGGTAGGTTGTCCAAAAGCCGGACTTCAACCAGAGAAATACGCTTTTTTTCAGCGGGGACCATGGCTGGCGTCTGCCGGAGATATACTGCAACGTGCGCGGGGTCCCACCCGCCGAACAGCCACAAGGGCTTGTCATCTGTGCCGCTGGCCGCAGCTCGCTGTAAAAGCAGGGCGGAATACCTGCCCATGAGTGAAAACAGAGCCTTCCAGGCCTCTGCTGCGTATTTCCAGTTGCCCTGCGAGCTTGGCGAGAGGTAGTCAGAGAAAAGACCGTTGTCACCGGGCTGCATGCAGCACAACAGCTCTGCCTTGTTGTCCGCGGACTTCTGGGACGATTCATTAAAAAAGCCCTGTAGCTGCTGATAATCTTCGCTCCCTTTTCTTAGCCCACCTGCCACCTCGCTGCTGAAGTTAGAGATAGAGTCTGTGGTGTAAGAGGCGCAAACACCTATGTTATTCTCATACATGGCCTGGGGCCAGTCATCATTATCGTGGGGCACAAACCCGTCGGCGCGCGGGAGCCCTTTGGCAAGGTCATCTACGTATTCCAGCGCCTCTTCTAAGCTCTTGGGAGAGGGTTTATGGCAATTCTGGCATGTGAGCAATGTCTTAAGCAGATGTATGTACTGCTCCGCCGCAAGGGTCGGCGGGGCTTCCCAGTCATGCAGCTGAGTAAAAATCGCAGAGCCTGGATCTCCTGGTTTGTTGTCAGTACCCTCGCCTTGAGGATTTTGGTAAACTCCGCGAAGTGGTACACTCAGCCCCGCGGAGTTCGCCAGGGCCGACAGGAAGGTCCTAAAATGCCCCTGCCTTTGGAACCGCAGATTCGCGACCAGGGCTATGGAGTTGCTCAGCAATTTGCCCGTGTCCAAGCCAAGTTCTCCCTTGGCAGAATCCAATTCTTGCTCGAGCACACCCAGCGCAGCGTCGAATGAGTCGTGTGCAACCAGCTTTTGGGAGCTTGCCACTAAAGTCACAAACATGCCGAGGCATAGCGTACTCTGCGGCGCGGAGTCGTTCAGCAACTGGTCTACCCACCGGCGGCTGAGCTCGCTGGCCGGGGCGTTGGTCTTGTATCCGAGCAAGTCCGCATTCCCCCACAAAACCTTGAGCTCGTTTTTCTCGGTGTATACCAAGAAATCACGCGGGTCCAGCTTGACTAGTACCGCCTCGTCCTCGGGTGCTGACTTTTCCGACAGCTTTGCAATAAAGATTTTGCTGTAGGAACTTATGGTTTCGTTAGCAGCGCGCCAGGCATCGCTCAAGCTCATTCCAGCCCCCGCCCGACTTTTTGGCACATAGTCAGCAAGGCTGCTGGTTGCCCGCGCGGCCTCGCCACGGAAAAGGTAGCACTTGGCCGCTGGGTTTTGCAGCAGCCCGTCTAACGCATGCTCTGCTTTTTTTTATTAATCTTTGCATTTCTTCTTTGATTTTGCTCCTGCAAGCTTCGCTGGGCAGACCCGCTAAGACCTTCGTTGCCAGTTGCTGCGCGGCTACTGCTTTAAACCTTTTGAGTTGGTGTTCTTGTACCCACACGTAGCTGTTGTTTTGAAAAGCCCCGATCCCATCTTTGTAAAGTGCATCTGCCCACTCTAAGCGCGCATTGGCTTTATCTACGCTGTCATAAACGACAAAGCTATAGCGCTGCACGGGTGAATTTGCACCTTGAACAAAGGCTATGTTATATAAGCTCTGGGCGAGCCAGACGTCGCCAGCTTTTTCAGAGTCATCCTTGAACGTGCACGCGCTGGACCGACAGCCCTCCTGATGTTTTTTAGTCCTGGCGGGCACTATTACTCGCAGTCTATAAAGAAATCCGTTAAACCCAGACTCGTCGTCTGTCATCCAGAAATTCAAAGACACTTGCAGTACTAGTACCTGCCTCTCTCTTTTCTTTATGTAATACTATATTAAACAACCCTACTTCTCTCCCTAGCCTTTCCTTTTACCCCCCGCCCCTCCCCTTGTCTCTCTCTCCTTTCCCCTTCCTAGCGTTTTAATTTTATTACAACAAAAAACCTGGTCATTCAGGGTTCCAATCAGGATCATCATCATCAGTTAGAGGTTCCATGGCCTTTCCAAATTTGCCTGCTAAGCTATTAGTCAAGCGATCGACAAGTCCATCTGCTCCGCTCCTTTCGGCTTGCTCTGTTTTTTGTCGCAGGCGTGTACTTCTCCTTAATAACTGCTTTCCTGCTATTAACGCAGCGTCGGTAAGGGTCTCGGAATGGGCCTTACTATCAGCAGCTTCTTCTTCTTCTGCGTCTTCTTCTTCTTCTTCCTCGTCTTCTTCTTCTTCTTCTTCGTCGTCGTCTTCTTCTTCTTCTTCGTCGTCTTCTTCTTCTTCTTGTTGTTCTTCTTCGGCGCGACGATCTTTCTTTTCGGCGCGACCCCGGGGAGCCCCGCTCCCCGGGGGGGCATCTTTTTTGTCTCCCTTTTGGAGGAGACGGCGTGGAATTTAACAGCAGGATTTTCTTCTTCGCTGCTTTCATCAGCGTGTTCTCCATTATTGTCTGGGCTATCTTCTTCACTTAGTTCACCATCCTCTTCATTGTCGTCGTCCCCACTCTCTGGAGCTTCCTGAGGAGGAAAGATTGATTGCAAGAAGAACGTTAGCTTGCCCCCGCAGGTGTGGACTAGGTACGGCATGTCTGCTTGTCGGGTTTGGCTGGGGAATGTCAGGCAGAGCTCCAACGGGAAAGACGTGGTGCTCCCTACGGACCTGTTCTCTAGCGTTAGCTCATGCTCACTAATTCCAGAATAGTCTAGATGCCTGAGCGTGACGGCACTGGGCCTCACGCGGCTTGCGCTCGTTCGCTCTGTGCGCAATGAGCTACTACTTCCTGGTTTACAAGCGTTGGTTAGGCAGCGGATTATTGTTTTGAGATCTTGCGTAGGCCAGACAGTTGCGTAGATAGCAGTGCTCTTTTGTTTGGATTCTGGCGCGAGGTCTGGGGTTCTGGACAGATAGGCAATCAGGCGAGGCCGTTGGGAGATGAAAGGGCCTACTCGGCAGTAACAGCGCTCCTCAAAGACTGCTGTGCGGAGGTACTGATCTTCATCGCCACCCCTATCGGAGCGAGCTTGCGGTAAGGCTTTCAGCCACAACCGAAGCCACACAATGTTTGGTTTGCTTTTGGTGGCAAGTTGTTTAATCCCGTGTACCCAATCTTCTTGCATTTCTCCAATACTGGCTTTAAGCGACTTCCACTCAGGCGCTGTGGGTTTCAGAGGCTGCAAGCCTTGTGGTGCTGGTTTGTGTATAAAGATTTGCCAGAATTCTTCTCGGCCGCGGAGCACTGGGAAATATATAGTTTCCTTGGTAAGCGGGAGCTGGCCCTCAATCAACCCAAGTGATACCGATAGCTTGCGCGGCCGAGTCGGGTCCGGTCTTGTAGAAGTTTTAGTCATTTCGGACAAGAGGCGGCCCAACATCTCGAGCCCGCGGGGCGGCGGGTTGGTAAGGTTGAAGAACCAGGCGTCATTTTTCTTACCGCTCAGCATAACCCCCCCTCACGTTCTTTTTCTCTGCTATTACTAACCAGAAAAAGGCGGTGGCGAGAAGGCGGGTCTGGGGAAGGGAGGAGGGGGGAGTGTGGGGGTGGGGTAAAGGGAGGGGAGGGAGGGGGGGAGGTTCAATGCTTTTCCCACTCCCCTCTTTTTCTCTCCCTCTCCTCCCCCCTCCTGCCCTTTTTTTGTCTCTTTCCCCCAAAAAGGGGCAACAAGCGCAAATGAAGCAGGGACCTAAGCGCAGCTACCTGTGGCTAACGGCGTCGTGGTCTGTGTTGGTGACGATAGCCTGGACGCTGTATTTTAGTATTGTTTTTTTTTCGCAAGTACTAGACGCCGACTGGTCAGAGGTTCCGTGGAGTACGGTGGCGTTCCTGCTGTTGTTGGGCGTGTGGTGGCTGTTGCAGACGCTGCAGACGCTGGTCCTGTGCTGCTCGCACCACCTACCACCCTGCGCGCGGGGAGCGCTAGCACCTCCCGGCCACTCGGCGGTCGACACGACGTGCTTGCCGGCCTGGTTGGAGGCGAAGCTGTTGTCTCCGCTGATTTCGTGGACGACGTTGGCTACCTTTGTAGAGCTAGGCATGTTCCAGTACACCAATGCGCTCCTGACGCTGGTGGCGTTTGTAACCCAGCTCGGGCGCTGCGTGTGTTTGTACTACTTGCTTTGCTGGCAAGAAAGTTGTGAAGCGGCGGCCCGGGCCCCCCGGGAGCAGCTGATGATGCAGCAGCAGGAGGAGGAGGAGGAGGAGGGAGAGGAAGAGGAGAGAGCGGAAGAGGAAGAGGAAGAAGAAGAAGAAGAAGAAGAGGCGGCGACCATATCAAAAAAACCGGGCGCGGGCCGGGGGTTATTCTACGTGTTGTTTCACTACTTTGAACAACGCCGCAGATTTCTCAATGTGGTGTTTCTGACGCTGGTCTACATTCTGCTGCAGCATCTGTGCCTAGTCGCCTGGCTGTTTGTGGGCGGACCCCCGGTGATCCCCGGGGCGCACTTGTCGGCGGCCGCGGAGGATGTGGGCGGGCCCGCCGGGTGATACTGCGTGGGAATGGCACGTCGACGGCTTCCGCCCCCTCAACAGCGGCCCGGGGGTTGGCACCTCGCCGGAGTGGTTCCAGGCGCTGGCGGGTCGCAACGCCTCCTCCTCTGCTTTTTTTACGGGCGCTTCCTCCGCGGGCGCTGACTCGGCCCTGGCGCTGCAGGCCCTGGCAGCGGGAGAGCTCTGTCACGCGCATTACATGCACTGGAGTGCGTACTTGGACGGGCGCGAGTGGTTCGAGGGGGTGCCGGCCTGGGCCAACAGACGTGCCTGGTACAACATTCTGCCTCCCGTGGCAGGCAGCAGCAAAAGCCGTTTCGGACTGTCTCCCGACCCCCCCCCCCGGGTCGGACGACAGGCTTACTGGTTGCTGGTAGTACAGCCAGCGGAGAGCCAGCTGCGCCCGCCGGCGGCCGGCTCGTTTTCTCCGACGTGTATGTGGGCCTGCACCGACGGGCACCACCACGACAATGCTACTGCAGACGGACGGCACAATTTAGCGCCAGATTTAGCTGGGGCCGTTCCGGCGGGGCCGCGCTGCTCTCTGCTAGAGGGGCAGGACACGGAGATGTTCTCGTTGCAGGTCTGGCTACGATCTTTGGTCGTGTTTGGCGACGGCTGGGGTTGCTGGTCCGAGTTCGACGACGCTCAGGCCGTGGACCCGACGCACGTGCTTGCCCCCGGCTGGGCGCTAGGTGCGTCGGCACTGCAGGGGCTGCACTCTCCCGCACGTGAGTTAGCTTCTCTGTGCGCGGGCTTGCAGGGAGCTTTGAGCTCTCTCTGGCGAGGTGACGCTGGGGGGGAGCAGCGCGCGCGGGCACGCCTGCAAGAATGGACAGAGATGTACCACATGCAGACCTACGCGGGGGCCCGGGCTATCAGGCGCCTCATAACCGAGTACACGCTCTGGGAGCTACCAGCCCGTTCCGGCGAGGGCCGCGCGCAGCTCCGTCAAGGACTTGTCGCCGAGCTCGGCGGCACCCGACAAGGCGCCGTGGATCTTGATGTGGAAGTCGCGCACTGGTTGCAAATGGGCAGGAGGCTGCGCAACCTAGGGCTCTGGCGGAACTTGCTGACGGGGCTGCTGCGAACGTTTTTTACTTACCTCATCATCGGCCAGCACATGCGCAGCGTGACCCCCTGGGACCCCTTCGAACCCATCTTACTCCAGCCTGGGCGCTCCGGGGGCGCCCGGGCCGGAGCCCGGCGTGTGTGGTGGTTGAACCGCGCGGCTTTTGGTGCTGCTTTTTTCTTGGTCCTAGGCTTTTTAGGCGTGCAGATGATCTTGGGGCACATACTGGCTAAAATCCTGGGGATTCTGAAGCACGACGCCGCGGCTCCAGCGCTGGCGCTAGTCGCGTGTTCTGTGCTGTCATCCGTCATGGGCTGTTTGTGCTGGCACAAGGCCTTGTTCCCGGCCGTACTATTCTGGCTCCAGGACGTGGCACGCGATCCACCGCTGCTGCTCGCACGAGACGCCCTGTTTGCACACTCAGTGTTCTGGGCCATCCAGTGGTCTAGCCTAGCTTTGCTGCCCTTGGCCAGCCGGCTGTCCGCCTGGCCCTGGTTTCTTTCGACCGATCGTCTAGACGGCTCTCACCCCAACCCCCCAGCCATGTTTCTGCTCCTATTCGTCGCAATCCCCTCCTTGTTGACCTTTCCTCTGCCCTGCCTGATTACCGCAGCCCCTGCTACTACTGCAACGACGCCCACGACCGCCGGCCTGGACAGACAGGACACTGCTCCGGGAGAGCCCCGCGCGGTTCCTAGCGCCTTTTTAGAACGGCTGGCCTCTAAGTACCTCGAGCGAAGAGGCATTGCTACTGGTTCCGGCGCAGGTTCACCCCCTGCCACGCAAGGCGTATCTGCCCACGCTGCTGCGACTGCCTGGTCGGTTTGTACCAGCGCGACACCAACATCGTGATTTCGGCGGCTGTGCAGGACTTACAGCCCTTGACCTTGCCTGAGATCAAAAGGTTTAGATCCACTGTCACTGGCGCCTCCTCCTCCTCTCACCTACGCCCGGACCCCCGGGAAAAGACCTAATCGAGGTCCTTTTTCTTTTTCTCCCCCCCCCCCCTCTCCTCCCTCTTCCCCTTTCTCCCTGCCCCCACCTTCCCCCCCCCCCCTCCTGCCCTCCCTTTTTTCCTCTGGCAGGGGGGGGGGGGGAGGGAAAGAAGTTCACTGGGGCGAATGAATGCCTCCCTACACATAAATGACGGCTGTACCCTACATGCTAAAAGTGGTCGTGCTTGGCGCTGCCGATGCGGGCAAAACCTGCTTGATCCAAAGGATTGTGGACGACAAGAGCCACGTCGACTCACCCATGACAGCGACGGTGGGAGTTGATTTTAGGATTTTGCGCAGAAAGATACGCAACCAGCCGTACAAGGTTTGGTTGTGGGACACGGCCGGACAGGAAAAGTATATGTCCATAGTAACCAACTACTGGCGCGGGGCGGACCTGGCTCTGGTGTGCTACGATCAGAGCGAGTGCAATACACTGCAGCAAACTCTCGACACGTGGCTCGAACCCGTGCAGGGAGCTATCCCCGACTACTGTCGGCTAGTGTTGCTGGGCTGCAAGAACGACAAGGCTCACGATGCGTATCAGACTGAGTTACGGCAGGAAAAGAAACGGATTACAGACTTTTTCGGGAACCGCGTCCACTCCACCAGCTCACTGACTAATTCGGCGGAAGAACTCTGTAAGCTCCTAGACCCCCACTTGGTCTACGCCGCGTCAAACAAGAATAAGCGACAGCTGTTGTTCGCCTCGCAGAGCGGCTTGCTGTCCGTAGGACAAGATTCCCCGTTCAAGAAAAAAGACGCTTGCTGCAACGGCACATAGGAGGGAAAGGAGAAGGCCTAAGCTTCAGAGCTAAAATCTCCTCCTTTTTTTTTATTTATAATCATTAAAGAAAAAGAAAAGAGTTATCGGTGCTTTTGGTACCAGACGAAGAAGCCCGGGCTGAGCTCCACGTGCTGGAGACCTTGCTCCCGCAGGGACTTTCTTGCTGTCTCTTCCTTGAAATCACAGCTGCGTCGGACGGAATAATAAATACTGTAACAACTCTTTTGATCGTCCATAAAGCCTTGGGGAATTAAACAGGTATAATATTCCAGGCATTTGTCTGGGCTTAGCTCGGGAGGCAACAACAGCGGGGGCATAGCGTCCAAGAGGTATTGGAGCTTGTTGTCCGTATCAATAGATCCTGTACCCTTATTGTAGCCCACGGACTCCAGGTTCACCCGTACACCAGGGTGGTTCAGCTTGCAGCTAGACTGTGTGCTCAGCACGCAGCACACGGGGGCGCCCACGCGCCTCGCGCCGTCGCTACCAGTGTAGCCGCTAGCCTGCACTGCAAACTGCCCAAAACAATTCCGTGGCCCGTCCGCGGGCGCGTAGAGGTAGGTAATGGACTTGTAACCGTCCGCGGGCTGCCAGCAACAGGTTACTTTCGGGTTTTCTCGCATATGCACCAGTTTGTTTGGCGCTACAGCTGGCGGCCCTTCTTGGGTCAAGTGTGCGCACAGCGCGGGTTGGGGCCCATGTGGGTCAAACAAGTGCGGATTAGCTAAGCTGAGCGACGTGCCATCGATCAGCAAAAAGGGGAGTTTGATTCCGACCGGGTGTTCGCACTTTCGGCTGACTTGCCGGAACCATTGGCGCGGGACCAGCAGCAGGTACACATGAGATTGATCACCGGATTCGGGGGGGTAGCTTGTCACGTCTAGGTCCTTAAGCCGCATGTGTCGGCACCTGTAGGCTTCCTCTGTGCGCCTGGCCGACGCCACGCTCTCTTCGCGGGGACAAGGCCCGCCGAGCCCACCCGAAGAGCCGCGCAGGAGCGGCGAGAAATTGACCTTGCCTATGGTGATGGCCGCGCTGTAGTAGGACAGTGCGCAGAGGCAAACCAGCGCCAGTATGGGTGGCAGCAGCAGCACTTGGTCTGCTGTCAGAGACTGGGCCCAACACCTAAAGCGTACAAATTGTATGTAGCAGCTCAGAGCCAGGCTCTCACAGTCATCGCAGCGCCTAGCCACGTCTTGACCACGGGGCAGATCGAAGGTGTGCCTCACCTGGTCGCGCGCCCTATGCTTGTGACTAGCGTCATCGATCGCCGGGCTTGAGCAGACGTCCAGCTCATCATCCAAGTACCACTGACAGCGGCTATAAAAGCCCACCATTTCGGCCAGAATTTCACCCGCCAAGGCCAGCAGCTCGGTCCAATGCTTGTCCAGCTTGCACGGAAGTGCAAACCTTTTTCCGTTCTTGGTGGGCGACAGCTTCTGTAAGCACTCATAAGGCGAAGAAGCAAACCTTTTTGTGCTCAACCAAATCTTGGCCTCGGGTAAACCTAAACGATGCAGGGCCCACGCGCAATGGTAGGTCCAATGCGCCAGCTTTGCATCTGCAAGAGCGTGGAGCCACGCCGTGCTATACGTAGCAGGGGGATCTTTAGCTGAGTAGTTGGCAGGCAGCTGTGGACCCCTGTCGTGTGTCAAGGGGGAAGCTCGGCGTACCCTTTGGTATACAAGGTAAACGTACATGTCACCGGGCATATAGTGCGCCCACGGCGTGTCGATCCAGCCCAGATTATTTCTGCGATCGCCGTTGGTAGCAAAGGGCACCTCTGGGTCTACATTGTATCCATCAGTCTTCATGCAGCGATCCAAAAGCTCTGCCCGAAGTTCTCCTACAAACTTGACTTCCTCACTACCTAGGCTGGGCCACTGTGCTCTGGCGGCCTCCCCCACCCGCAGCTCTGACAATGTGAACGAGCTGCTCTTTCGACCAACCTCGCCAGGGCTTTTGCCCCAATGCCAAAGCAGCCCGGCGTCCAGGCACGTATAGCCCAGCTGTTCGAGGTTTGAACCTTTCTCGTGCCGTATATTAACTAGCCCGAACAGTGAGACAGTCAGTGGCATTTTCCTGTGCTTTTCGTTCTCAATTCGGCTGGGTAGAATGAAATTTATGGTCCAGGAGTTCTCGCCCGCTTGTATCTTGAGTTCTGTACGTTGCGCCCGTTGTTTCCAGCATGCTGGAAACTCTACCAAGCAGACTAATTGCTTGTAGCACGTTGCAAAACCTGCTGTGAGTTCTAACCTGAAACTATTTTTTGCGCGCGACATTTAAAGTTCAGACAAAGAGGAAAGGGGGGAAAGACAGGAGAAGCAAGAGCAACCCCTTTCTCTCTTTCCCCTCCCCCCCCCCCCCTCCCCTCCCCTTTTCCCTCACCCGCTTCTCTCCCCTCCGTCTGTTTTTGTATGCACCGCCGCCCGCCTAGCCCCCCCCCCTCCTCTCCCCAAAAAAGAGGCGAGAGGGGGGAGGGAAATTTAAAACAAACGAGCGTGCTTCCAATGGATACAGCAAAGGCTTGGGGATCGCTTGCGACTGAGCTTACCAGCATTCAACAGGAATCACCTGCGTGCGAAGAAAAAGCTGACTGGGAGGGAGAAATACACCTGCGCAAGGAATATGCACGCTACCTGCTAGTAGGCGACGCCTGCGGCACCCTCTCAGCCTTACTGCGCGTACTCCGCTCTGTGGATGTCCTAGCGGTGAAAGAGGAGGAGGAGGATGAACAAGAGGAGAAGTATGGAACGCAACCTTCTCTCACCCGCCCTTCTCAGAGCCTTGACTACAGCGAGTTAAACTGGGACCGGAACTGCACCGGAGCTTGCCTTGTTTTGCTAGGAGGTCTGTCGCTAGAGACCACAGCGTTTGGCCCCGAAGAGTTAAAAGCGCGGCTGCTGCTGTGCAGACTAGCACGACAAGCCCTGGACGTGGGCTCCAGGGTCTGCGTTTTCTGCAACCAACATGATCTCAAGCTGGTCTATAAAACGTCGTTCCCTGTGACAGCCAGGCCCTTGACGCCGGAGCCCCTCTGCGCAATCATACAGCTGCGCTGGCTGCGCGTGTGCGCAGCGTTGAAGCTGGGCAACGGGCTGCTGTGCCGTGTCATGCATGGTAACGACATGCACGTTCCTTCCCTCCAGAAAAAGCAGGTCGTCTACAGCTCAGACCTCCCGCAGGTTCAGGCGCGGCTGAGCAGGAGTGCCAGGCAGCTGGCAGACTTGGCTGGGCCCAGTGCCCCCCTGGCTCCTGCTGCTGTGGCGGCTGCTGCTGCTAGTGCTAGCACACAAGACGCGGCGCACAAGAAAGTACTAGAGGAAGTGGCTAAACGCCTGTCCATCTCAACCAAACTGACGGCGCTCTTGCAGTTAAACTCTGTTGTCGAGGTCACCGAATCGCAGAGCTCCCGGTCTGATCTTTTGGAGTTGCAGAGCTCCTGGTCCGATCTTTTGGAACATAACTCTGCCAATGTCCTTTGTGTGGTAGCCGGGGTCGAACTTCAGGGGCAAAAGCCACGTGGAGACGCCGCCCTCTGCAGCTGGTTTCGTCACCAGCCGGCACTGCTTTCGTTGGCTGTCAACTCTCGTCGGGAGACGTGCTGCGTGATTCTAGAAGACGGAACCTCGGCTCACCTCGCTAACGCTCCCATCTATAGACATGAGCAGCCAGAGAGCTGCTCCAGCCCCCACGCCACTCCGCTCCCGGCAGAGCACCTAGTGCCTCTCGTGCCTGGCTTCAGCTCGTGTGTGCGTGTCAAGAGCGCGGAGCCCGCTCCCTGGCCTGAACTGCAGGCGCCAGGACTCGGCACGGCCGCGTGGTGCAGAAACAAGGCACTCAGTTTTTCCGCGGCACGCAGACAAAAGCGACTGCAAAACCTGACAAGCTGAAAATCAGTCCGCTTGCGCGGACTGAAGGGAAGACAAGGGGGGGGAGGGGGGGGGGGGGGGGGGGGAAGGAGGAGGGGGGCGCGGGGGGGGCAGTGTCCCCCCAACACGCAGAGAGAGAGAGAGAGAGCATGGGAGGGAGAGAGAAAGAAAAGGGAGGGGGGAGGAGAGGGTGAGAGGGGGAAAAAGAAGAAAGCATTGCAAGCCTCAAAAACCAGTCAATTCGTGCAATATTAAAGAGTGTGCGCAAAGGTTTCTTTTTCTTTGGGAGGTTGCTGGAGAGCCCAGAGATTAAAAAATGGCCATGACATGGCTGCTCCTGTGTTTCTGTGCCCTAAGCGTTGCGGGCACTGGAGGAGAGGGTTGGCTGAGGACCGAAGTAGAATCGGTGATAGCTACTTCGCTCGACACTAATCAGGGCTTGGGCGTAGAGGAGGTTAGGTTCACAGTTAAAGGATTTGGGTGTGCACACGCAGTATGTCAAGCGAGGGTGCAGTACGTGTCCGAGGTGGCTCGTGGGCAAACCTTGGAATTCAGCCTCGCTATCCCCACGCCGTACGTCGAGTACAGCGAGCTTACCCTCTTGGGCTTTTCACCGAGTTGGACGAGGTTAGTCAGCAGCGTTGTGTCTCTGACGGATGACTTTGGCTCTGGCATGCTAGTCAGGAGCTTGGAGGATTTCTTGCGCACGAGCGGGCAGCCCATTGAGCCCGGGGCGGGCGGCGTCAACAGCAGCCTAGCGCCCGAACTCCGCACACCACTCCCTCCAAAGTTGCCCTGGGAGACAGACAACGGCACAGGAGTGCTGGAGAGCTTTGCGCAGGCACAGGCCTTGCTCGAAGAGCAAGCGCAGAATCTGACATCCGGTCTCGCGCCGGGCAAAAGAAGACGCACAATATTGCAAGCGACGGCACCGCCCTCGGACCTGCTCAGCAGCGTCAGTTTAGACAGCATCAAGAGCGCGTGCACCGATTACTCGACGCGTTGGCTTTCTCTGAAAAATTCCTCGATATACGCCCTAGCAGCAATGGAGCAGCAACAAGCTGGTGGTGGTGGGGCGGGGGTGAGCGCGGTATCTGCACGCAGCAAGCTGGACGAGCTGGCACGTGACGCGACGGCGGTGCTAACGGACTGCCTGGCGAACGCGGCGACGGCGACGAGCAGCAAGTGTCTGAGCCTGGCGGATTGCGCCGCGAACGAGCTGCAGCACATGCGCTACAACCTGGACTTAAAACTGGCGAGCGCGTACACGACGGAGCTGCTGTACCTGCGCAATGCATACACGCGAGAGATACAAGCTTTTCGTGCAGGGGAGGGTTTTCAGGCGGATTGGGACAAGGCGTTGGGAGCTTACAAAGAACTGGGCCAGCGCGCTGACAATGCGTCCGACGAGGTCATGAAGTTGCTGGACATTGTGAACGAGAGCGCGACCACGCTGGAGGACAGGATCCAGGAGATCTCTGACTTCTACACCAGCACGGTCGAGAAGCACGCGCAGCTGATAGCGAACAACAGTGTGCTGGTTAGCCGGGCGGCCTCCGCGGCCCACTCGGCCGTGGACTCGGCGCAGGAGCTATTTGAGGTCCTGGAGGGCACAGCTTACGGCGCGGAGCTGCTGGCGGAGCGCAACAGGATTTACATGCAGACCCTGCTGGAGAAAGCGGTCGGCGCCAGCGCGGTCTGGGGGAGCTTGTCCAAGATGCTGGAAACGATCCACACGCGCGCCGAGACCAAGACCAGCCTGGTCCGCGCGCTCTTCAGCGGCTTGCAGGACAGCATATCCGATGGCTGGAGCCCGTTGTTGCTCGACCCCGGCTGCCGCGCGGTAGATCTGTTCGACCCCGTCACCGGCGCGGCGCGCTGGTTCCCCGTGCAAGGCCCCCGCTGGGTGTCGATCCGCCCGCCGGGTCCGGGCGTGGCTGGACGTTGCCCGGGGGTAGCTGGGGCTGCTGTGCTAGAGCGCCACACGCTGTCCCTGCAGTGCAATTTAGTGCCGCTGTCGCTGGAGCAGTACTCGTTCGACTCGGTGCTGCAGACCGTTGTCTTGGTGGGCCCGCGGGGCTGCGGGAACGGGACTTGTTTTTGCAAACTGCTGCGTCGTTGGCAGGTCTTGCTGGGCAGCGAGGATCTGCAGCGCCAGCACTGGGTAGCTAGGACCGCGGCCTCGTTTGCCAGCCTGCTGGGTTACAATGAAAGCCTGCCGTCGGTTCTACAGAGCGCGGAAGACGCCGACCCCTGGCTGGGAGAGACGGGCTGGACCCAGTGCGGGAACGACGAGGAGGTGTGGGGGTTGCCGGCCGTCCGCACAGCGCTAGCCGGAGAGTTTTGTGTAGCGGGCTCGGGCTCGGGCCCGGGCTCGGGCGGTGAGTGGGACTGGGTCAGGCAGGGGTACTGCGGCAAGAGTCAGCCGCTGAACGAGTCGTGGGACAGGGCGGGGGTTCCGCCGGGTGTACGTAGCTTGCTGTTGGGCGCGTTAGACCCGCTGTGCCAAGACCAGACGGGCGCGGCGGCCGCCGCCGGTGGCGTGCCGGAGCCGAGAGCCGCCAAGCTCGGACTGTGGGTCAGTGCTAGCAGCGGGCGTGTTTTCCGGCACTTGACGTGGCCGTACCTGGCCGAACTGAGCCGTTCTGTTCTCGACAGCCTCGCGCCCGCCCCGGCGGGGGGAGCAGCCCGACGGCGAACTCGAGCTCGCCCGCCGCCCGCGCCCAAGCCTTTGGTAGGCTGTTGGAGGCGCAGCTGGGGGCGGAGTGTCTGGTTTCGCCGGCAAGCTATCGTGCGTGGGTAGGGGCGGCGGGCGGCTCCGCGCTAGGCACGCTGAACCTAGTCCACCGCCACGCGCCGAACTCGCCCCCGGCTCTGCGCCTGCGCACGCAGCTCGTGCCGTACGCCCCGCACGCCCTGGACGAACTGGAACGCACCCAGCACCCCGCGCTGCAGTTTTGGGACGACCTGCTGGCCCACGTGCCCATGATGCGGCGCCAGGCGCAGCAGCTCAAGAGCGCGGCGCAGGGCGAGCTCCCGACGCCCGTGGCCACGGAAACCAGGCGCGGCCGGCGCGAACAAACTTATGGGCTGCAGGGAGCTAGAGGTTCTGTTACGCTCAACGGCGCTGGCGTGGCGCCGGATGCCCGCGCCACCGTTCAATTCCAGATGCAAGAGGATGTGGCGGTTGGGGTGGTGACCTCGCCCGATCTGAGCGAGGTTTGGCTGCTGAACCAACGACGGAGGAACGCAGAGGCCTTTGTGCAGCCCACCGACGACGAGCTGCTGATATTTTTTGTTTAAAATATACGATGGTTGCTAAAACCAAAAAAACAAAGAAACAGAAATTAAGACCCCCGCGTGTTTATAGGAATAAGAGCGGTAAGCCGTATATTATCCAGAAGGGTAAAAAATATTATCTTAATTTCGGTAAAAAGACAAATGATATGAGCACACTTCAAATTGTTAAACTTTTTATGAAATACTTAAGCAGACCAAAATCAAAGCGGGCAAGAACGAAGAAAGAAGACTTAAGAAAAGTCCAAAGCCTTTCAGAGATTGAACAAAATACGAGAACAGCCATTAATGACCACTTAGACAAACTAAGAAAGGAGAAATACGATAAGATTGATGAGATTGACCAAAAAGAGAAAAAGGCACAGGCGGATGCTGAAGAAGAAAAGAAGAGGCAAGAAAGAAAAGACATAGCCGATGCCAAGGAACTAAAAGAAACAATGGATAGGGAACATAAAAGACAACTGGCGGAGATTAAGGAAAGACAGGAAGAAAAGGATAGGGAACAGAAGAAGGAACAACGACTTATTCAGGAACTACAGGCAGAACGACGACATAGACAGGGTTTATTAATGGCACCAGTAGCCCCGCCTATGATAAAACCGCCACCACCACCGCCACAAGGACGACCGCCAAGGAAAACAAGAGGAGTTATTGTAAAGGATGCGGAAGAAGAGGAGAAGCATAAGCAAACAAAACGGGAAAAAATAATTGATGGTATGTTTGCTGAGACTATTAGAAAGAAACGGCGAAATGTACAACCTACTAATGAAAAGATTATCCAAAAACTAAGATTTATTGGACATGTTATTCCTGACATAAAACCATCAAGAGGCGGAAAAATAAACTATTCTGAAATGTTAAAACAATGGCTATACAAAAGTCCAATTATAACTGACCAAGTGCTGAACTCACAACAAGCATGGGTTGAATTTGATTTATGGAGAGAAGGTGCGGTAGCAAAAAAGAAAGAAGAAGTAGATAAAGCCAAGGAGAACAAAGAAGAACAAGACAATAAAGAAGAACAAGTCAATAAAGAAGAACAAGTCAATAAAGAACAAGAAGAAAAAGAACAACCTATCATACAAGAGCCTGAAGACGCACAAGCAAATATGACTGAAGCAGAAACCGAACCAGAATCAGATGCGGTAGGAATTGGTAAAGTCGGAAAAGGTTTAATGACTAGTGAAATCAACGACATAATGAAAAAATATGGATGGTATTTAGGAACGATTGCGAGTGATGAAATATACAAATTAAATCCAGAAAAAAGAAGGCAATACGGATTTATTATGAATACTGACCCGAGCAATAAAAAAGGACAACACTGGATGGCTATATGGGTAAGTCTAAATAAAGATAGGAGTGTTGAAGTGTATGACCCTTTGGCTGAATATCAACCGACGGAAGACTTTCAACAAATGAAACGACTAATTGACCGAAGTAATCCTGATAGTTATTTGTTAATGAAAGTTAATCAAGTTAAACAACAATCTGATACGAGCGACACATGTGGATGGCACTCAATGCGGTTTCTTTTAGAGCGAGCGAAAGGTATTAAATTTAAATTTGCCAGTGGCTATACAGACTTAAAAGAAGACGAAGCGGAAAAATTAAAAGCACAGAATGGTTATGGTAATTTTGATACCTTTTTGTAAAAGATATTTATTTGATATTTGTTTAGAAAATCTACGATTTTCTTTTCAGACTATGTCTTCAACAAACATCGGGGGCTACGCACTTTTAAGGATTACAATAAGCATTAACTTTTTTGAAAAAGAAAAAACGATGGTTTAGAATATAGATTCAACAAGTTGAATCCATAGTGAGAGTGCGGAGCACGAAACGCAATTCTAAAATATCATGGAATACAAGGGAGGAAGAAGTTCTGGTATCTATTACATAAATAGTAAAAATAGAATAACGGGAACAGACAGCGACTTTACACACGAAGTCAATATGAAGGGGCTAGACAATCCCACACATTGTAAAATTCTTCATATCTATGTTCCGAAATCTTATTATTCAGTTGCCTCTCCATATAATACTTTTACATTATCCGAAGACGGGTATGAGGCTTTAATTACGATACCTGAAGGAAACTACACAATGAACAACTTAAAAAATAAACTATCTGAGATACTGACGGCAGAAAGTCCGAATGACTATACTTATGTAGTCTCAAGCAACAATACAAACACAGAAGCGGAGGATGGCAAATTAACATTCAGTGTTTCAAATAACGGAGGTATTCAACCGTGGTTTATATTTGATGGTGATACACGTATTCATGAGGTTATGGGTTTTGATAGAAATTCAACATATTTCTTTGCTAATGATTTCATTAAATCGCCAAATGTAATTATTTTAACTGGTGAAAAAACTCTGTATCTTCAATCGGATTTGGTGAATGAAGGTGATAATCACGTGCTACAAGAAATATACACAGCAAACGAAATTCCTTTTGGTTCTGTCATTTATGATGGAAGCGGGTCTGAGTATGGTAAAACATTGTCCGCTAATTCAAACAATGTATTTAGGTTTTACTTGACGGACGAAAACGATCAAGCAATAAATCTTAATGGTTTGGGAATAGTTATGACATTATTGGTTTATCGTGAAACTAATTATTTTAGTTTATTTAATTCATTCTTCAATCTGTTGAAAGCGAGGTAAATATGATATTTTACTCATGCCCTTCGTGCCTTCGTAAAACATCGACCACCATTACAGTATAAAAAACGATGTTTTAGAATAAGCGAGAATGAGCGTAGCGAATGAAGCGCAATTCTAAAATATCAAAAGATATTTTAATTTTGATTTAATTATTTTTTTCTATAAATATATTCTTGTGAATTAGTTAATTTACACCACTTCAAAAACAAAACAAAAATGCCGTCTCAAGTTGGATATGGTCAGGAATTAGACCATCAACCAAAAGAACTACTAAAAGGAAAATACGAATTAAATAAACTTACAAGTCGTGAAGGCTCTGGTAATATTACTCTCACCACAGCGGGAGGTAATGAAAGCACCTTTGAAATCCCTACCCGCCCGCTAAACCTTGCCCGTAGTGTGTTGCGATTTACTTACACCCCACGGAACCCGGGACAGAACAATGCTAATCGTATCTTCATGGATTGTCTAAGTATGATTAGGAGTATTGAATTACGAAGCCGAAGCGGGCAGTATCTGTGTAATCTTCAACATGTGGGGAATTATACCAAGATGATTTGGAAACCCGAAATCAGTTATGATAAGTATATGTCTTTGGAGAACCATGGTGGAGGTGTTTCTAGCGGTGGGTTACTTCAGAAGTGTAATGTGCTTAATGATGCTACTTTGAATATTGCTTCAAGACATTTTCAACCCGCGGGCGCTGGTGCTACTGTCGCTGCTGGTGCAGCCACTTTCGGAAACCTTCAGATTACTGCAACTAATGCGGGAGATGTAAGTGGTGCTATAATTAACTCTATCAATGCTGTCGGTAATAGTGTCAAGACATTGGTAAGTCTCCCGTCAATGAGTGCTCGTCGTCATGATGACCTTTTGAATAGTTATAACGGAGTAGGAGGTTCATTTGTTAATGTCGCTTATGAGGAGGCTAAGTATTTTGAAGTTGGAACAATTCAGGGTGCTGCTACTGCTGTCAATACTGCTGATGACACTCCAGTTATCAATGTTAAATTACCTTTGGGAATGATTTTTGGAACTATTTTTGAAATTGATAAAACACTAGGCTTCAATGAAATTATGGATATGCGGATTGTATGGGAGGGAACTAGTAGAACTATGTTTACGGGAACCGCTGCCACTAACATTGCTGAAGGTGCCGCAATTGGTGCAACTGGTGCTGTTGTTTCAAATTTGAACTTGTTTCTAGCGGTTCAAACAGACCCGAATGTTATCCTTGGTGTCCAAAGCAAAATCGCTGGTGAAGGGTTTAGATTTACTATTGAATATCCTATCTCGTGGAAGCACAACCTTGGAAGTACAAGTCAGAACTTTGTGGTAAAAATGAATAGGTCGCAGGGTGAAAGAATTCGTCGTATCTATACATCCGCTTTTCATAATTCAGAAAGTTCTTATACTTCTTTTGATAATGACCACAGAAACGACACTAAAATTAGAACTTATTATACTACTATCGATGGTAGCAGAATGCAACAATTTGACATTGATACTTCTGATAATGAAGACTATATGATTTTGAAGGATAAGTTGAAGGGAAGTGCTATCCTAAACACCGATATCTATAAATACAACTGGTTTCATGTTGATTACTGGGATAACAACCGCCCACTTCACGAGAAGAATGTTGAAGGTTATGAAAAGTCTGGTCTGAGCCTTGACACCGAGCGACGATATGAGTTCGTTTCTACTACTGCGGGAAACAACCTAAATCACTACACTTTTGCCATTCTTCAGCAAGATGTAATTATAAGAGGTATTGAAATTATTAAGACGTAGAAAGATTTAGAAAATCTTTCAGCAAAAAGGTTTTGTGAAACTTTTACAAAAGTTTCAAAAGAATAAAGAAAAAATAAAAAAGAAAATTATTTTTTTGTTTTATATAATATGTCTCACCAGAGAAACTTGATCGCACAAAATCCAGACGGAGATTTTATAAATGTCAAAGTTGGATATGATGGTAATATTGAAACCAACAATATGAAAACCGCTTTCGGTGAAGCACTAACAAGCCAACTTACGCCAGTTGTTCAGGAAATTTTTCCATACACCATTAATACACGAATATGGTCATTAACTCAGACAAATGCTAGTGTTTCTTTTAATAGTAATATGGCAGAATTAAAAACTCAAGCAAACAATACTTCAACTGCTATTCTAACAAGTAAAAGAAGAATAAAATATCGGACTGGTATGGGAGTTGTTGGACGCTTTACTGCTATATGGACGACTGATGACACAAAAGACTATTATTCTTGTGTAGGAATTGGTGAAAGTGATTTTTCAAATGGTTTCTATTTTTATAAAACTAATGTCGGGATGCGAATTCTACATGCCAAAGGAGGGGTAGCAACTTATATTCAACAAGCAAACTGGGATGACCCGTGCAATGGAACAAAAGATATGCCTGTTATTGATTGGAGTAAAGGAAATGTATTCCAAATTCAATTTCAATATTTAGGCTTTGGTGCTATAAGGTTTTCTATTGAAAATCCTACAACGGGAGAATTTCAATTAGTCCATACTATTAAGTATGCGAATGCCAACACAGGTGTAAGTCTAAGAAACACTACTTTACCATTTACCGCACTAATGAGGAATGATGCTTCTACCGGAATTCAAACTCTTAAAACAGCAAGTGTTGGATTATTTATTGAAGGAAGTAATACAATAAACACAAGTATAACAAACGAAGTGGAAGGAAGTAAAGCAGCAAACACAACTGAAAGCCCTATTAGTATCAGGAATAAAGCAACATTTGATGTGGGCGGTGCTAATTTAACAAATTATTCAAATGTTTATCCCACTTTGATAAGTATTACGAATGAAGATACTAAGTCAAATGTTGTCAGAATGGTATTAAATGGAACACTAACTGGAGCAGGTTTTGCTGATGTTGATTCTAAGTATTCAATTGTAGATACTGACACAAAGGCGAGTGCTATCGCAAACGGAACAACAATTTTTAAACTATATGTAAATAGTGCTTCAACTCAACAAATCAATCTTAGAAGTTATGATATATACCTATCACCGAGTGATGTATTGACTTTTACACAGAAGTCTGTCTCTGCTGGTGGAGGAGGAAATGTCAATATTGTTGCTAACTTCGTTGAGGATCAGTGATACAGAAAGCAAAAAAGATTTGTGAATAAAATATCAAATAATTTTTTTATGTCATCCACATTTTGGCACCACTGCTGTTGATCTAACCATTCAAGGTATGGTTTATCAATTTTGGCTACATCTTCAATGTTTTTGTGTGCATATTTTCCATATTGAAGAACAACATCTTTCTTTAATATACATCCTTCTTCTGTACACGTAGCATTCGCTATTTCTTCGCCAACATTAGCCTTTATTTCGGTAATTCCAGTCTCTCTCACAACAAGATATGTTTCCTTAAAAGGAGTGCTTTGTTCCTCCATCATTTTTTCTAATGTGGCCTCCAATGGAATAACTACTTTCACATTGTCGTCCCTCGGCTTGTATTGCTCATAGAAAGAAACAATGTCAGGCTTAGTCCATTTAATTGTCGGCTTTTTAATAGAAACATCAAGGTTCCATTTTTCAATTTCATTCAAGTAGTCTTGTTTGGTGTTGAGGTCGTCCATCTTATATATAAGATATTTTATTCACAAATCTTTTTTCAAAAGAAGGTTCATAAAACATCGAAAGCATTAAAGTAAAAAATAATTAAAAGAAAACGATGTTTTGTGATGACGAAGTCAGAACAAAATATCATATATATTTTTTTACTTCACTTTTAATGTCTGTAAATTTATCAAACCAAGGCTGTTTCATAACCCATTCAAGATATGGTTTGTCAATGGTAGCAACATCTTGAATTTTTTTTCCTTTGTATTTGCCAAATGGAAAAGTATCCTTTGGTTTTCCTTCTCTACTTTTTTCAATTGCCTTAATTTCTTCGTCAATCATCTGTTGGACATCTCTTACTGAAAAGAATTCCTTATTCTTCTCAATTGAAAGTCGTCCAAATTTTTCAGATAGTCTGGTGAGGGTGGTCATTGGTCTATATAGAGTGGTAAAAAATTTTATGAAAAAAATTAATTAATTATGATTAAATTCTCAAATATCAAAGCCGTAAGGGATACTATCATTTTCATTGATAAACTCACGGCCCGACCATTTATTTTCATTTACTTTCTTTTTTATGTTTGTAGTATGAATTATGCTGAAATGGTTAATGTTTTGCTGTTTGCTATTTCGTGATAAATGAATTTTCTTCATTTGAAAATCTCTAACATTTTCAATGCTTTCTCCTAAATCCATCTTTTCATATACTTCTGGATTTAGCCCTTTTGAATTCAACCCCTTATCGCGGAGATGGTAGTATCTCTATTTTACTCCTTCATTTTCGTAGCATTCGATTATATGAACTCCTTTGTCTTTATGTTTCAAGTCATTCTTAGTAAGGTAAGGGAGAAAGGCTTCATTCGTTGTAAATTCTAACATATACAATTTTGGAGCAATCCATATTCCTCTTATTATCTTACAGCAATCTCCTAAGTCATCTGTTATTCCTCCGAGAGATTTATCACCAAGTCTTGTTATTAGTTTGGAGAACCTCGCATGCAACACTAGACTATCGGTATCGGTGTAATAGAAGTCGGCTTCTATGTCTTTATTTGGATTAGCCTCTTTTATGTAGTTATACATAATTCGTCTGCTATATGCTAAAATGAAAGCCCCGTAATGAGAAGGTTTAGTTATGCTCTCTACAATTATTTCTTCCTTTCTAGGAATTCCTGATATATGCCATAGTTTGTTTCCGTCTTTATCTTTGAATTCAACCACATCGGATATATAATTTTTCGTCCAAAATTTCCAATACTCCTCATTTGATTTAATATATTCTGCTTCTGTCGGGATCTGTCGTTGTATCATCTTTCCGTATAACGAATTCATAAATAGTTTGGCTAACAAATATTGCGGTGTTCCTTTTTCGCTATTTTCTTTCGCCTTAAACATTTCTAATATATATTCTTTGAATACTGGTTCTGCCTCCTCTGTATAGTATCCTTTATGAATTGTTATATCGTAGCCTTCCTTAATCATATCTTCAATATCAACACTTGTAAGCCATTGGTCTTTCATATCCGCTAAATTCCATTTTAAGGAGCCCATTTTATTTCTCTGCCCTATTCTTGAATGTAATATGTCTTTTGCCGAGATATAATCAACATTGTAAATACCGATAGGAAGATTATTATAATCAAATGGTGCGATAGCCATCTTAATTTCTCCAACCATGAATAAATTAAGCATCGCTGTTGGGTATAAAGATACGACATCCGCATCAACTAAATAATCGGTTAATTCATCAAATGTGATTTTCCCTGCTAAGTAGTCGTTGTATTGTTTTGAAATAAATCTTTTTTTGCTTGGATATGTTCTTGCTCCGATAACTGCTTTTCTGAATGCTTTTTCTTGTTCAATAGTTGGAAGTCTCACATCGTGCTTACCATCAATCATTTTCTTCCAGATATTGAAGGCGAGACTT
The DNA here is from genome assembly GCA_019918135.1 of Paulinella micropora. Classification (NCBI taxonomy): domain Eukaryota; phylum Cercozoa; class Imbricatea; order Euglyphida; family Paulinellidae; genus Paulinella; species Paulinella micropora. The sequence goes on from WBZZ01004951.1 coordinate 189,786, forward strand.
GAAGTTGAAATGTATGAAGTTAAATTCACCGAGTGTTTTTCAAATATCTCTGTGTTTATTTTGTCATACAACTCTTTTAACCCCATAACATCGCACTTCAAATATTCAAGACACTTATTTCTTAATTCTTCACTCATTATTTCCCATTCTGCGGCTTGGTCGTGGTCAAAATCTCCTTTAAGAGTTTTACATTTCATATTTTCTAAGTTTTCTTTTAATGTCCCCTGAGTATGCTTACACATATCCCACATTTTGATATTTTCAAATTGTAAAGAAATTATTGAGCCATTATTAATCATGTGTGATTTTGGTTTAATACCTCTTCTTATTAATTCCTGTTTAATGAAGTAGTGGTCAAAGCTCGCCCCGTTAAAACCATTCACATATAAAATCGGTGCTTCTTCATCTTTCTTCTTTCTCTTTCTTACTCCTGCTACTTTCTTGACGGGATTATATGATTGTTTGTTAGACCATTCTAATGCTAACTTTCTTCCTCTTTCTAAGAGTAAATCAAGAAATTTAGAAATACAATCTTTACCACCGAAATATTTAAATCCCTCAGTTCCTTGTGTATATCCGACTATATAGCAGTCGTGGATATCAAAGCCATCAGAAATCATTTTGTTTCTCCATGTTTCTAGGTCATAATGAAGAATTTCATTTTTGTTATTGTATTTTTCTTTGTGGAATTTAGTTATTAAATGTCGTTGTCCGTTCTTTAAAATTCTGGTATTAGCATAATTTATTCTTTTTGGGTTGCATGTGTGCTTATCGTAATATTCATACAAACATTTTTCGCATTTGCTTTTATATCTTTTGATTAATCCGAAATAATGATTATTATCCAAGAAAATCATAATGTCTGCTTCTTCTCCGATATTATTTGTGCTTATAGTTTCTTTTGTATAAGCATTCGTAATTTCGTATGTCTTCCCCTCCTTTATCAAAGCATTAAGGATTTTTACCGCTGTAGAAAATGGAATTGGACAATCATTAGAAAGATTGAATCGTTCTCTAATATCATTACATCTTTTTCTGTTAATGAGTGGCATATTAAGAATGTCTTTACACAGAAAGAATAAGCAATTATTATTTTTGCTAGCGGGAGATATTAATATGCTTTCTTCTGATTTTGTTTTTTTACATTTATATTTCCCTTCATAGCATCCGCCTCCGTTTTCTTGAATTACTACTACCTTAGCATATTCAATTATTCGGTCATAACCTAATCCAGATGCTTCAATATTGCTTATGTTAAACTCATTCAACATTTCAATAAAATCATCATAGTTTTTATTTGAAACGAATTAAATGTTTTCTTTTTATAATATCTATTTAATTCTTCGTGGTCTGTTATGTATGTAATAGTAATATGAACATCGGCGTTTCCTGTCATACCATTTCTTTTAGCATCTAATAGTATAGGAATTAGAACCTCTCGCTCTAATGCGTCAGTATCGTAAAAGTTTATGTTTAATCCTTGCTTCTCGTATGTAAGAGAGTTTAATCTATTGTCCCGCCTAGATTTTAACTCTACTACTTTAAATTCCCTCTTGTTTTCTCTAGTCTCAGTTTTCCTCAAATTCGCCCTTACCTTCGCTAGTTCTACATTCTCCTTTGTTGGTCTGGGTGGTAGTGGTGGTGGCATTACTTTTATATTGATATGGATATAAAAATAATAAAATAAATTAAATTGTTTTACCGATATATATAAATATAAATTGTCTTACCCTTAACATGAAATTCATTTTGTTTACCGCAAAAAATCATTTTTCCTTTTTTATTTTTTTGTTTTATGCTCCTCTCGCCTTCATTTCTTCATACTCTTTAAGTTTCCTGTTTCGTTCTTTCAATTTTTCCTTTCTTCTTATATTTACTACTTCGCGGTGCTTATGATAATAAGCAGTTGCTTTTTCATTATTCGCCTTTCGTTTGTCTTCAGGTGTGAGATATTTCTTATGTCTCCCCATATCTATATTATAAGTAATATAATTTATTTCTTTAAATGGTTTTACATTTTAAATTAAATTATTATTTAATACAATCATCACCCTTAATTTAAGTTGTGCGATTGCTTCTTCGCAAATTTGCCATTTGTGGATATTCAACATGGTCGGATCATCAAGTAATGCTATGTTTCTCTGTTCATTCCAAAACTTAAAAGCCTTACTATATCGTTGAAGCGTTTCTCTTCTTGTGTATTTTTTAATCCTTCTATCGTGTGCTAGTGCTTCTGGAAAATGTAAGTTATATAGTTCTTTCAATTCCTTGTCCGCTTGTTTCATTATAGAAGACATATTATATAAGTAATAATATTTATTTCTTTAAATGGTTTTATTTTTATAATACCTTTCAATGTCATCCTTTCTACGAGTTATACGAATAACTTTATGTCCTCCTATCATAACCTCTTCAGTAGATAAATACACATTTTACTGGGTCGTTTTTTCGTATCCTCAAAACGACCTTCGTAAAATGTATCGTCCTTCCTGTTGATAGTTTAAACAATCAATACTAAGCCTCAAAACAGCAAAATAAAAAAGCAAAAATTTTTGATAAATACAAGAAAGCAAAATAAATAAATTCGTTTTCCTCTACTTCAAAAAAAAAAAAAAAGATTAACGAACCGCTTCGTTATTCCTTATAAAGATTAACGAAAAATATATTTATGTAAATGGAAGACTATATAAGACCTAATTCTAAACAATTATATGAACAAAAAAAATAGAGAGCAAAGGAACAAGAAAGCAAAAGAAAAAATAAAATGTGAATGTGGAGCAGAAGTATCAAGAGCGAATTTATCAAGACATAAAAAAACACACCAATATCAAAATCAATAAATTAGTCCCTCGGGACAATTGTCGATAGCATGCTATCGACTAAATTTTACTACTATAGGTACTACTATAGCACACTTATCTATTTTTTTTATTTTTTTATAAAATATTTCACAAAATTTTTTTATAAAAATCGTCTGGGAATGGAAAGACGAAAAGAATTCTTTAGTTCCTCCGTATCCCCACTTAAAAACCATGTGATAACATTTTTAGCCGTCTCTAGTGCCACCAATTACAGGTCCATTTTTACTTTTGCCTTTCTATTTCTTTTACTTGTTCGGATATTTTCTGGTTCTATTTCTTCTCTTTTAAGTAGTTCTTTTGTCTTCTTCTCTTTTATAATTTCTTTAGTTTGCTCTTTCATATCTTTTTCTTCGTCAATTGGTTTAGTAAAATCAGTTTTCAATAAATCCCTCGGGCTTACTAACTCGTCATTATTTAGTATGATTTTAAATCCGGAACGGCCTTTGACTTTATAAATAATTTTGCTGAAAGTCTTTCCTCCTTTGGAAAATAAATTAAGTTTGTTTTCCTTACGAACTCTATCTCCGATATTGAATTCATTAATAAGGTTATCTCTAGTTATTATTTGCTTGTTTTTGTCTCTTCTAGTAAAGACGTCCACCGGTCTGGCTTGAATTCCCCTATGTAGTTTATGATTATAAGCATTCACTAAGTCTTGAATATAACTTACCCAATCAAAATTTCTATTTGTTTCAAATAATAAATCCAACCACCTTCTAATACTTCTTATAACTCTATCTACTACGGCTAAGGCTCTATGGTCTCCGACTTCAACCACATCATGCTTAATATCATTTTGAATAAAATAATCACGAGTAGCACCTTTATATTCTCCTCCGCTGTCTGTTGTAATTGATTTAGGTTTATAAGGTATAGTTTTCAAAGCATAATAGACCTCTTTTGCGGTTTTATTTTTTAATGGAATGATTATTAAATATCTTGAATGACAATCAATCCAAACAAGCATCCAAGCATAGCCTTTATTCCCCTTTTTGTCCTTTATTTTACTCATATCGGCTAAGTCTAAGAAAACTTGGTCTAATGGATTATTAACCCATATAGTATTCCATATTTTCGGGTTCTTTTTCTGGTGGTGTATTTCAAGGGCTTCTTCTTCTTTTGTTCTTTGAATTTCTTCTCCAGTTGGTGTATCTTCTAATTGACTATTACGATTTTGATTATTAATAATTGTATGTTTATGGTCCATTTATACAAAATATAAAAATATTTTTTTATATATACAATGCCGACCGTCAAAGTCTTAAGAAAGGTATTAGGTGAAGAAAAACGGAGACGATGTCCGAAAATTAGCAAATTAAAAAAGTCAGAACCACTTAAATTGATGGAACAATATGGTAAGATGGTTTCGGAAAAGAAAAAATTTAAGAAAACTACAAAACCACCACCTAAGTTTAAACCTTCAGAAAAAAACAAACTACTATTAAGCCAACCAATGACATTTCATTAAGTGGAGATACAGAGAAAGAGATAAAAAAACTAAACAATGATTTAAGAGATTTTAAAGACGATATTCTTGCTATTCCACATTATAGTAAATTAAGGAAAGGAACAAAGAAAGAAACTTTTGATGAAATTCAAAATATTCCAAAAAGTTTCAGTAAAAGAAGGGACGACCTCGCAAACAGAATTAAAGAGTTTCAAAAACGAGATGTAAGGTATTTAAAAGAAATTGATTACATGCTTATTGATATAAGAAAATTCAACAACAAAATTAAAACTTTGCTTAGAAATTATAGAAAAGATAAGTGGGATTAGAACTTCAAGAAACATTTTTCAACATCATTATTTTTTTCTTTCTTAGCACCACCAGAAGATTGATTATACACTTTTACACTCACACTACTTGACTTCTTACCTTTGCCTTTCTTTGGCTTCGGTTCTTCTTCTTCACTACTCTCACTTTCACTTTCTTCACTCTCAGGCTCAGGCTTCTTACTCTTCTTCTTTTCTCTCTTACTCTCCACCTTCGCTCTCTTGATTTTCATCTTAGCCATCTTTTCCGCAATCAAGTCAGTAAAATCAACCTCATCTTCGCTATCACTCTGCTCGGGTGTGTCATCTTGGTCTTTTTCATTAACAATATCGCTCGCCACATTCTTATTTTCTATCTCTGCTATTTTTTGTTCCATATCTTCGTCTTCACTTTTAACCGCATTTCGGTATTGTTCCAAAACCTTTTTGGCATGTTCCATCTTTCGTTGTTTTGCTTTCGCTTTTATTCCTTCAACAGCATTTCCCCAGTTCTTACGACTTGCTTCGGGAGACGGCATATTCTATACTAAGATTATTATATTTTAGTATTTTTAAAATTAAATATTTATTTTATATATCCATGTCGCAATATAAATCATTACTTGGCTTGAATGAATTGGCTGTTGATAGTCTAAACATACTTAACTTAGACCTTACCAACACAAACATAGTTGGTCTGAATACAGACAGAGTGCCAGAAGATGACGACCCGATAAATCTTTATTACACTGACGACCGATTTGATACACGACTGGCAACCAAAAGCACCGCGGACATTAAAGAAGGACTTAATTATTATTGGACTGATAACCGCTTTGACACACGGCTTGCTTTAAAATCAACGACTGACCTTAAAGAAGGACTTAATTATTATTGGACTGATAACCGCTTTGACACACGTCTCGCTTTAAAATCAACTACGGATATCAAAGAAGGAAGCCGTTTATACTATACAGAGCAACGAGTAAGGGATAATGACGAAGTCAAAGCCTCAACTCAACACAGAAGCAATACAAGTAATCCACACCAAACCAGTCTATACAATTTGATAGACACAAACATATCCGCTCCAACGGTCGGGCAATACTTAACTTACAACGATGTAGATGGTAAATGGAGAAATACAGCCCTCGGTTCAATTGATACACTTTCAGATGTGGTTATAACCGCACCAATAGCAATGAATAGTTATCTAACATATAACTCAATAAACTGGGTAAATAAAACATTTCCGATAAATGTTGATGGATTTGGTAATATTAGTATGGGAATGAAGAATATAACAGGAGTTAATTTACTAAATGACAAAGGTGTTGATGAATGGATATTTGAGCATAATGATAATAATAATAAGGTGTCGGCAGCTGGAAGTATAGACTCACATAGCGATGTGACGATAACAGGTTTTCCAGCAGATAATCAACTGATTATGTATAGCACGGGGCAATGGAGAAACACCACACCACCCTTTCTTAGATTAGACGGCACAGCCAGTATGACGGGAGGACTAAACATGGGTGGTTATGCTATTTCAGGGGCTTCTACATATAATGGAATTAATCTCACTAATCTCGCAGTTGATGGTTCGGTGGTTAAACTAACAGGAGACCAGACCATAGCAGGGAATAAAAAATTTACTTCAACAATAGAACTAAGGGGCGCTACTGCTCCAACCGCTTTTGATGGTATCGGTATTGCCTTTGATACAGCGACAAATATAGGAATGATTGCCTCACAAAAAATAGCAACTGCGAGTTGGTATCCGATACAAATAACTGGTTCGTATGTTGAGTTATATTCTGGTAATAATGTAATTATAACCGCAACTGGCACTACACTATCTTTGAATAACAACAAAATAACAAACTTAGCCACACCATCAGCAACAACGGACGGAGCAAACAAAAGTTATGTAGATACATTAGACGGGCAAAATGTGAAACTAACAGGAAACCAAACCATAGCAGGAATTAAGACATATAGCAGTGGTGTTGAAATAACGGGAAATTCAATCAATTCAACAACAAAGGGCACATTTATCGTTTTCAATTCTACAAGTAATATCGGGTCAATTGCTAGTTTGGATATGAAAACTGCAACATATTACAACTTTGAAATTTCTGCCAAAAAAATAAGTTTTATTATTGACGGGACGATAGTCGGTTGGGTAAATGCTTCGGGGCTAGATTGTAATAGTAGCAAAATAGCCAACCTTGGAACTCCGACATTATCAACAGACGGAGCGACAAAAGGGTATGCGGACACATTGGACGGGCAAAATGTAAAACTAACAGGCGACCAAACCATAACAGGAATTAAGATATTTAATGGAACAAGAAATGATGTAAAAGCACTAAATTTATTAAGCCAAGCCGATTTTAATAATGTAGATATCATTAATGGTGGAAATATAACATATAATGGGGCGAGGATATTAAACCAAAACGGAGGAGATATATTCTTTTCACAGACAACGGGAGATTACCAATATTTCTTATTTACTCTAAATACCGCTACAAGTGGAACCACGAACCAACGAGGTTATGTATTTACGAATGTAGCATCTGATGTAAAAGGGGCGGGACTTTATATTTCAAAACTTTTGGATAATAAAAGTGCTTCGTCTGACATTGTCCGTTTTAACAATGCTGGCGGTATGCGGTTTTATGGTGCCTTAGATATGAACTCAAACAATATAACAAATGGCGGAACAATAACGGGAACAACAATTACTTCAACCGCGGGGATATCAACCACAACATTAACAACAAGCGACAATATAGTAGTAGGTGCTGGCAAAAGTGTTTTCATTGATAGAAATGCCTTGGCCAACAATAAACTGGTTTTATGGGATGGAGGAACACCATCAACGACTGCTTTTCTTGGATTTGGTGTTGCTAGTAATACATTGATTTATAATGTTAATTCTGCCGATAGTCACGTATTTTATCATAGTGCGGCGACAGAATTATTTAGAATTAACAACACAGCAATCACTGCTTCAAAGGCAATAACGGCAAATGCGGGGATATCAACAACGACATTGGCAACGAGCGATAAAATAACAACAGCATCTGGTAAGCCGATAATTATAGGAAACACAACAAAATCAGCAAATGGGGCGACAGGCGGATTAGAATTATACGGAACGGCTTCAAATATTGGAGGAGCACACTTACAGGCAGTAATATCCACAGATGCTTATCCAACATTTCAATTATTAAACTGGGCACACGACAATATAGGTATAAGTTTTGATGCTTATTATGACGGCTCAAACTGGAAATCAAGTAATTCTGGCTCAAACTTTCAAATATACAAAATCTCAAACAAACTTGCTTTTTATTACAATAGTGGAACAACAGCGGGAAATAATATAACTTGGAATGAGGCGATTAACATTAATACATCGGGAGAGATAGTTTTACCAACAACTTCTAGCGGTAATTTATTAATACGAAAAAGACCCGCTTCTACTAATGACCCACAACTATTTTTTAAATCAGGAGGATATACGAATTATGGAGCAATTGTTTCTACAACTGGTTTGCTTCATGCTTGGACTACTTCAAACTCATCAAGTGAGCCGTCTGGCACTTATAATTATATTCCTCTCAATGGTGCTTGGACAAACTCATCGGACAGGAGGCTAAAAGCAGATATTAAAACATTAGACTGCGGGGATTGTTGCGAGAAACTAATGAAAATAAATTGTTGTTCATATTATTTGAAATCAGACGAAAAGAAAGAACAAAAGAACCACGGATTTATTGCGGATGAAGTTAAAAAAATATTTCCAGAGTTTGTATCCGAAAGTGGAATAAAAGCAGAGGATGGAGAAGGCTACCTTGAAGGCATAACATATACAAGTTTTATACCGATATTAGTCAGTGCCTTTCAACACATGGCGGAAAAGGTAGGTAATCTATCGCAAGCAATAGATTTATTAGAAAAAGAAAATAAAAATCTTATGAATATACTACAAGAAATTAGAGAAAATGTCAAACAATAATACGACTAGACTTCACAGACCCCCGCCTATTATGGATATGGATGGCGAACTAACTCCCGAGTTAAAATCCCGTGTTCTTGAAGTAGAACTAAAGACTGAGGAAAAAAAAGTAGAGCACGAATTAGAGGATAACTGGTCGTGCTGTTGTATGAAAAATAGACCGACAGACAGCCGACTTATTAAATACTTATTTCAAATGGGTATCATTATCTCCATCATCACTCTTTGTATCGTAAGGCTATCTGAAAAGAACTTACCTTGTGAGGTTGCTAATACTTATGTCGGCTTGATTAGTTTATTAATTGGCATTGTTTTACCTTCTCCTTCCTCTGCCAAAAAGTAAATTAAAGTCCAAAGGATGATAATCCTATCATATTATCATAATGAATTTGAGATTTTAGATGTTTTGTTATGTTATCATTTCTGATACTTCTTCCACACTTGCATTTAAATATTGTTGACTGATACAGCCTATTTTTTTCAAGAAGAATTTCTTTATTTTTTTCGTAATACTCCTTTTGTTTTCTGCTATGTATTCTTTATTTTCATTCCTCCAGATTTTGTTTATATGTTTGAAATAATCTTTTTTTTCTTCACGATATTGGTTTTTTGTTCTACCAGCAATACACCTATTAACACATTTTTCTGTTTGTCTTATTAATTCTCCTTCTCGCTTTTTCAATTGCACACTAGTATTGCATGGGTAGTCTTCAAGTAATTCAATATAAGCATCGTCATATCTTAATATTTTAAAACTGCTTATGTTATTAAATTTACCTTCTTCATATTGTCTATAGTTTTTTCTATGATCTACAAGTCTTTGCGATAATGACTGAGTTGTTGAACCAATGTATATCAGATTAGTCTGATGTGATCTAATAGCATAAATTTTTCCTTGTTTGTAGTCAGGCATTATGGTTTTATATGGTTTATTATGGTTATGTTTAAATAGAATAACACTCGTATAAGTGTATTTTATACCACATATCATCATTTGAACACATTAAAGGAATGGCTTCATCAAAACTAATACACCAATCTGACATTGGCTTATACACACATTTAAATTTAGTATCTATACCTTTTTGAATACAATAAACACAACTTATATTCTTTTTTTCACTTATCCGTGAGTAAAAGTCGCAGGCAGTCCGAGCAATAGTTGAGCACATAAACAAGAATATTAAAATCATTTTTTTTATATTATACAAAATATATGATGAGTGAGTTCAAATACCAAAAGATTATTTTTCTGAGCAATGATTTTGCTGGAGGAAGCAAAACATTTAATAAAAATATCCAAATGTCATTCACACCCACCAAAATGAATGTAAAATTTATCCACTATATGAACGACCAGACCGAAACCAAAACCAGAATTCTTTACATGGATAGAATTGGAATTATTGGAACATTCGCGGATAGTAATATAGCAAACATTTCAAATCTCGGGTATAATTTGGGTGTCGTCGGATGGACAGACGGCCAATATACATTTAAAGTCCTTGAAACTGACAGCGGAAATATTGACACAGGAAATTTAGCGGGCCGAATTGTTGTATGTTTGGAATTTCTAGGCTGATATTTGTTTCAGACTACGTCTTCAACAAACATCGTAAAACCATTTAATTTCTTGTAAATGAAAAAAACGATGTTTTAGAATAAGTGAGAGTGCGGAGCACGAAACGCAATTCTAAAATATCATGATGAAGATTAACAATGTCAAGGTGAAGCCTGTGAAGCAGGATGGAAACGGAGATAAAAAAGCAAAAGGTTATAAATTATTCAATGAGCCGTATGCCAACATATTTCTACTTGCTAGAAAGAAGAGCGGGAAAACGACAGCACTCTTTGAAATACTGAAACGGACAACAGAAAGAAAAACCCGTATTGTCATTATTGCTTCAACAATACACAAGGACTACATTTATAAAGCAATGGTAAAGCACTTTAAGAACAGGGGAAACCCGATGGCAATATATACCTTCCTTAAATCAGATGGTGTAAATGTCATTGATTATGAGTTAGACAAACTGAACAGACATGATGAACAACACGAAGGAGAAGTAAAACAGGACGAAGAAGAAATAGAGAAGCCACAATTTCTTTATTTCGGAAAAGAAGAAAAAAAGAAACAGATAAAGGAGACAAAAGAAAGGCCGAGTAAATATTTATCTCCAGAGGTTGTTTTTGTTTTGGACGATTTAGGAAGTGGATTAAGAGACAAGTCCGTAAGTGATTTGCTAAAAAAGAACAGACACTATAAATCAAAGGTTATTATGTCTAGTCAGTATTTGAACGACCTACGGCCAGAAGCCATTAAGCAGTTAGATTATTTATTAATCTTTCCGGGGCAATCTCAGGACAAAATGGAACTCGTGTATAAACACTTAGACTTATCTTTTGACTTTGATTACTTTCTTCAAAAGTATCACGAGGCTACAAAGGAGAGATTTAATTTTCTTTATGTCTCAAGTGTTGATGACGAGTTAAGAAAAAACTTTGCCTATCGTCTCAAGTAAAAAAAAAATTTAGAATTAATTATTTTTTCTGTATTATATATTCATCTATCTTTTATGGTAGTAAAAACAACTCGTGTTGAAGTCATTCCAACAATCGGCAAACGAACTATTAACTCAAGCACCAACATGGCTGGAGGTAAAAAGAAGACTGGTCGCAAGAAGAAGCAAGGAGGCAAGGGACAAGCAGGTGGTAAAATCAACTGGCAAAAAGTTGGGAAAACGGTCTTTGCCGTTGATAAATTTCTTCGCGGTAATAAGTTAATCTCAAGGACTGCGGGAGCATTAAGTAGTGTCGGGGTTCCTTACGCAGGTAGTGTTGGTGCTGTAGCATCAAGACTGGGGTATGGTAAGCAGAGAGGACGTGGTGCCTTGAAGTTCTAAAGATATTTTGATATAACACAGAAGTATTTTTTTGTTTAAAATATACAATGGTTGCTAAAACCAAAAAAACAAAGAAACAGAAATTAAGACCCCCGCGGGTTTATAGAAATAAAAGCGGGAAGCCGTATATTATCCAGAAGGGTAAAAAATATTATCTTAATTTCGGTAAAAAGACAAATGATATGAGCACACTTCAAATTGTTAAACTTTTTATGAAATACTTAAGCAGACCAAAATCAAAGCGAGCACCTAAGCGAAAAGAAGACTTAAGGAAAGTCCAGAGTTTGTCGGAGATTGAGCAAAATACTAGAACTGCCATTAATGACCACTTAGACAAACTCAGAAAGGAGAAATACGAAAAGATTGATGAGATAGACCAAAAAGAAAAAAAAGCACAGGCGGATGCTGAAGAAGAAAAGAAGAGGCAGGAGCATCGCGGAGACGCAGATGCTAAGGAAAGGCAGGATGAGTTAGCAAGGATACACCGCAATGAACTATCAGATATTAAGGAACGACAAGAACAAAAAGCCAGAGAACTAAGAAGGGAGCAAAAACTCATAGATGATTTAAAATATGAAGAAGATAGAAAAAATAGGATACAGGCATTACCACCGCCACCGCAATATCAATATATTATGCCACCACAGCAGGGACAACCACAAGAACAACAGGCACAACCAGAGGTAAAAATTAAACCGAATAAAGAATTTGAAGAAAATAAAAAATTAATCATAAATTCGGGAGTTTTTACTCAAGCAGATATAAATAATTGGCAACCTGCTAAAATACAAAGTATAGCAGAAAGCATAAAACAATTTCAAGAACAAAAACTGACAATAGACCAAATGAAAAAATCGCTAGGAGCACAAGAAGCATTAAATAAAAATATAGGAAACCAACTAGAGGAGGCTAAATACAGATTAATGTTGAAGAATGGATTGTCAAATAGTAATGTTGAGAAAAAACTTACCATTAAAATTCTTGGTGAAGCACTAAGGGAAAAACTTAAAAATGAAGGCCACGATGTTAAAGGTTGGAGCCAAAGAGCATCATGGATAATAGACAAAATTTTAGAACATAAAATAGATGTTGGACAAAATAAGGACGAAGTAAAAAAGAAACTCGCAGAATATTTGGGATTACAAACGGGAACTGGTTTAGAAGATTTGATTAATAAAGTGTTTTCCGTAAAAAACATTAAAAAGTATCTATCACGAAAAGAATGGGTTCATTCAATGAGAAAAAAAGATTATGTTAATGCCCTTATAAATAAATATAGAAATGAACAGCAAACACAGCCAGAGGAGGTAAAGCAAGAGCCACAGCAACAACAACCAGAGCAACAACAACCAGAGCAACAACAACCAGAGCAACAGCCTGAGCCACAGCAAGAGGAGCCACAGCCCGACACACAGCAACCAGACCCCCAGCAACAGGGTGAGGGGCGGGGACTAATGACTTATGAAATAGACGACATAATGAAAAAATATGGATGGTATTTAGGAACGATTGCGAGTGATGAAATCTATAAGTTGAAGCCCGGAAGCAGAAAGCGATACGGATTTATTATGAATACACAAAAAAGTTCGCAACCCGGAGCACATTGGATGGCTGTTTATATAGATTTAGATAAAGACAGGAGTGTTGAAATCTATGACCCATTAGCACTTTACCAACCAACGGAAGACTTTCAACAACAAATGAAACAACTAATTGATAAAAGCCACCCCGATAGTTATTTGTTAATGAAAGTTAATCAAGTAAAGAACCAATCAAACACCTCGGACACATGCGGATTTCATTCTATGAGGTTTCTTTTAGAGCGAGCGAAAGGCAACCGCTTTAAGTTTAGTTCGGGTTTCACAGACTTAAAAGAAGAAGAAGCAGAAAAGTTGAAAGCACAGAATGGATATGGTTTCGACACCTACATCTGAATTATGTATTAAAGGAAACAGATATAAAACATATAAAAACTCATAAAAGAACACAAATGCCAGACTACAAGCAAGGAAAGATTTACTCAATCCGCTCACACCAGACTGACAAGATTTACATTGGCTCAACATGTCAACCTCTTTCTCATAGAATGAGTGGTCATAGAAGTGATTACAAAAACACATTGAAACAGAATTCTTCTTTTGAATTATTATGTTTTACTGATGCCTACATTGAACTCATTGAAATATATCCATGTAATAGCAAAATAGAATTACTGAAGCGAGAAGGTGAAATAATAAGAAACACTAATTGTGTATAAAATAGTTTCTGGAAGAACTCGTAATGAATATTATGAAGATAAGAAAGATGATATTCTACCAAAATGTAAGGAATACAGAGAAAAAAACAGAGACAAAATTTCTACATACCTAAGGGAATATTATAAAATTCACAGAGAAAAATTTACAGAAAAGCAAAGAGAATACAACAAAACACACAAATTTGAAAAAGCAAAAAAAGATAAAGAATATGCTATGATGAATAAAGAAAAAATAAGAGAGAGACAACAAAGAAAATACATTTGTGAGTGTGGTGTTGAATTGATTCTTTGTAAAAGAAATAGACATAACAAAACACAAAATCATATAAATAATTTATATAGTTTTGAAGACATCCAAAAATTATTCGTATGATATAACAATGGATTACAAAGGGGGCAGGTCAAGTGGTATCTATTACATAAATAGCAAAAATAGAATAACGGGAACAGACTGCGACTTTACACACGAAGTCAATATGAAGGGACTAGACAATCCCACACATTGTAAAATATTACACATTTACATTCCAAAGTCGTATTACTATGTGGCTTCACCATATAATACTTTTACATTATCCGAAGACGGGTATGAGGCTTTAATTACAATACCTGAGGGCAACTACACAATGAACAACTTAAAAAATAAACTATCTGAGATATTGACGGCAGTCAGCCCAAATGACTATACTTATGTGGTATCTAGTAATAATACCAGCACAGACCCCGAGGATGGTAAATTAACATTCAGTGTTTCAAATAACGGAGGTATTCAACCGCGGTTTATATTTGATGGTGATACTCGTATTCATGAGGTTATGGGTTTTGATAGAAATTCTACATATTTCTTTGCTAATGATTTTATTAAATCGCCAAATGTAATTATTCTAACTGGAGAAAAAACTCTGTATCTTCAATCGGATTTGGTGAATGAAGGTGATAATCATGTGCTACAAGAAATATATACTGCCAACGAAATTCCTTTCGGTTCTGTCATTTATGATGGAAGCGGGTCTGAGTATGGTAAAACATTGTCCGCTAATTCAAACAATGTATTCAGGTTTTACTTGACGGACGAAAACGACCAAGCAATAAATCTTAATGGTTTGGGTATCGTTATGACATTATTGGTTTATCGTGAAACGAATTATTTTAGTTTATTTAATTCATTTTTCAATTTGTTGAAATCCCGATGATATTTGAGAATTGCGCTTCGTGCTACGCACTCTCGCTTATTCTCAAACATCGACAACCATTAATTATTTTTTACGATGTTTTATGATGACGAAGTCAGAATAAAATATCAATTTATTTTAATTATTTATTTTTTTCTATAAATATATTTCGTGTATTAATCAACTTACACTACTTCAAAAACAAAACAAAAATGCCTGTCCAATACGGAGGAGAACTAGTCCATCAGACTAAGGAACTGCTCACAGGTAAGTATGAATTGAACAAACTTACCACTCGTGAAGGCTCACAACCCGTCGCACTTACTACTGCTGGTGGTCTGGAAAACACCTTTGAAATTCCTACTAGACCTTTGAACCTTGCGAGGAGTGTGTTGCGATTTACATACACTCCGTCTGGTGCGGGGGGTGCGGGCCGCTACAATCGTATCTATATGGATTGTCTGTCTATGATTAAAACTATTGAATTGCGAAGCAGAAGCGGGCAGTATCTATGTAATCTTCAACACGTTGGTAATTACACTAAGATGATTTGGAAACCAGAAATGAAGTATGAAAAATTTATGGCACTTGAAAATCATGGTGCTGGTGTGGCTAGCGGTGCTATGCTTCAAAAGTGTAATGCAGGAAAAGTTGAAATTGGAACTAGAGCAGAGAGAAAGACAATTACTGATGCGGCGGATACCGCAGGTCTTAAGGCTGCAGTTCAAGCATACTACAAAGTGCCTCTTGTTAATGCCCGTCGCCACGATGATACCGCTCTCGCTGATAGCACTGCTGGAAATTATAGTTTGGTTAATGTTCCTATTGAGGAGGCTAAGTATTTTGAAGGCGGTGGTGATAATACTGCTACCCCTGTTATTAATGTTAAGTTTCCTTTGGGTATGTTGTTTGGCACTATTTTTGAACTGGATAAGACTATCGGATTTAATGAAATTTTGGATTTGCGTATTGTGTGGGCTGAAACCAACCGCTCTTCATTCTATGGTGCTGATGCGAGTGCTATCTCTGCTGGTGCTGCCGCTACGACCGCTGGGGCTATTGTCTCTAACCTAAATCTATTCCTTGCTGTTGAGACTGACCCGAATGTCATCCTCGGCGTCCAACAAAAGATTGCGGGTGAAGGCTTTCCGTTTAAGATTGAGTATCCTATCGCTTGGAAGCAAAGTCTTCAAACAACTCAGCAAAATTTTGTTATCAAAATGAACCGCTCGCAGGGTGAGAGAATTCGTCGTATCTATACATCTGTCTTTAACAGCACTGAGAGTGCAAATACTTCTTTTGATAATGATAATAGAGCAGATGGTAAAGTTATTACTTATTACACAACACTTGATGGAACTCGTCTCCAACAATTTGACGTTGACACATCTGATAATGAAGACTATATGATTTTGAAGGATAAGTTGAAGGGGAGTGCTATCCTAAACAGCGATGTCTATCATTACAACTGGTTCCACGTAGATACGTGGGATAACAACCGCCCGCTATGCGATAAGGATACCGACGGCTATGAGGTGAGTGGTCTAAGCCTTGACACCGAGAGACGATATGAATTTTCGGCAACTACTCCCAATGCTATCCAAAACCATTACACATTCGCCATTCTTCAGCGAAGTGTGCTTGTGAAAGGAATTGAAATTTTAATGTCGTAAGTGCTTTTTGAAAAACCACTTACAAACTCAAAAAAGAGAAAGAAAAATAAAAAGAATAATAAAAATAAAAAATATTTTTTTTGTTTTATATACCCAAGAGATGACTACTCACCAGCGAAATTTAATCGCACAAAATCCTGACGGAGAATTTATAAATGTCAGGGTTGGATATGATGGTGATATTGAAACAAATAATTCCAAAACCGCTTTTGGTGAAGCAGTAGTAGGTCAATTAACACCAGTATTACAAGAAATCTTTCCATATACCATTAATACTAGGATATGGACAAAAACAGAAACAAAATCGTCTGTGTCATTTTTGAATAATATGGCTGAATTGAAAACAACAGCGGATGCTACAGCAGATGCTAGACTGGTAAGTAAAAGGAGAATAAAATATAGAACTGGAATGGGTGTCCTAGCCCGATTTACTGCTCTATGGACAACGGACGATACAAAAGATTACTATTCATATATTGGAATAGGAAATGACCTTAACGATGGATTTTATTTTTACAAAAATCAAGCAGGAATGAATATCGCACATTATGCGGGAGGTGGTGCAGATTATATTGACCAAGAAGACTGGGACGACCCTTGCGATGGAACTTCGGCTATGCCAAACTTAGACTGGACAAAGGAAAATGTATTTCAAATTCAATTTCAATATTTAGGTTTTGGTGCTATTAAATTTTATATTGAAAATCCCATAACAGGATTATTTCAATTAGTTCATATGATTGACTATGCGAATGCAAATAATGGTGTAAGCCTGCGAAATACAACATTACCTTTTACAGCCGTAATGAGAAATGATGCAAAGACTGGAATACAAACTCTTAAAACAGCGAGTGCTAGTTTATTCATTGAGGGTTCTAATACTATTAATACGAGTATTACAAATACTGCGGAAGGAGACGAAAAAACAAGCACCACTGAAAGCCCCATTTTAAGTATCAGGAATAAAGCACTATTCAATAATAGCCTAACCAACTATTCAAATGTCTTTCCTTCCTTGGTAAGTATTACAAATGAAGATACTAAGTCAAATGTCGTCAGAATGGTATTGAATGGAACACTAACAGGGGCTGGTTTTGCTGATGTTGATGCCACAACTTCAATCGTAGATACAGACACAAAAGCAACCGCTATCGCCAACGGAACGACAATTTTTAAGATTTATGTAAATGCCACCTCAACTCAACAGATTAATCTCAGAACATACGATATTCAATTAACACCGAACGATGTTTTGACATTCACACAGAAGGCGGTGTCGGCTGGGGCTGGTAGTAATATTAATGTTATCGCTAACTTTATAGAAGACCAATAGATATTTGTTTCAGACTATATCTTCAACAAACATCGTGAAAGGTAAAGTGAAAAAAAAACGATGTTCTATGAAGGCGTGTCAACGCATGAATAGAATATCATATCAAAGATATTTTTTTACCGCATCTTTGTTATTAAAATAAGGTTGTTGAATTAAATATTCAAGGTATGGTTTATCAATCTTAGCAACATCTTCAATTTTCATTTTTTTATACTTTCCATATTGAAGAACAACATCTTTCTTTAATATACATCCTTCTTCTGTACATGTAGCAGTCGCTATCTCTTCTCCTACATTAGCCTTTATTTCAGTAATCCCCGTTTCTTTCAAATCGGTTGCCGTAAAAGGAGTGCTTTCTTCCTCCATCATTCTCGTCAATGTCTCCTCTAACGGAATAACTACTTTAACATTATCGTCCCTTGGCTTGTATTGCTCATAGAAAGAAACAATGTCGGGCTTTGTCCATTTAATGGTCGGCTTTTTTATTTCACCTCCAAGGTTCCATTTTTCAATTTCATTCAAGTAGTCCTGCTTGGTGCTTAGGTCTGTCATTGATATATGTATAGCAAAATTTTATTTTTTATTATAAATATTTTTTTACTTCACTTTTAATGTCTGTAAATTTATCAAACCAAGGCTGTTTCATAACCCATTCAAGGTATGGTTTATCAATAGTAGCAACATCTTGAATTTTCTTACCTTTATATTTACCAAATGGAAAAGTATCCTTTGGCTTGCCTTCTCTACTTTTTTCAATCGCCTTAATTTCTTCATTAATTACCTGTTGCACATCTTTTACGGAAAAGAATTCCTTCTTCTTCTCAATTGAAAGTTGTTCAAACTTCTCACATAGTCTGGTGAGGGTTGTCATTGGTCTATATAGAGTGGTAAAAAATTTTATGAAAAAAAATTAATTAATTGTGATTAAATTATCAAATATCAAAGCCGTAAGGGATACTATCATTTTCGTTGATAAACTCACGGCCCGACCATTTATTTTCATTTACTTTCTTTTTTATGTTTATAGTATGAATTATGCTGAAATGGTTAATATTTTGCTGTTTGCTATTTCGTGATAAATGAATTTTCTTCATTTGAAAATCTCTAACATTTTCAATGCTTTCTCCTAAATCCATCTTTTCATATACTTCTGGATTTAGCCCTTTTGAATTCAACCCCTTACCGCGGAGATGGTAGTATCTCTTTTTTACTCCTTCATTTTCGTAGCATTCGATTATATGAACTCCTTTGTCTTTATGTTTCAAGTCATTCTTAGTAAGGTAAGGTAGAAAGGCTTCATTCGTTGTAAATTCTAACATATACAATTTTGGAGCGATCCATATTCCTCTTATTATCTTACAACAATCTCCTAAGTCATCTGTTATCCCCCCGAGAGATTTATCTCCAAGTCTTTTAATAAGTTTGGAGAACCTCGCATGCAACACTAAACTATCGGTATCGGTGTAATAGAAGTCGGTTTCTATGTCTTTATTTGGATTAGCCTCTTTTATGTAGTTATACATAATTCGTCTGCTATATGCTAAAATGAAAGCCCCGTAATGAGAAGGTTTAGTTATGCTCTCTTCAATTATTTCTTCCTTTCTAGGAATTCCTGATACATGCCATAGTTTGTTTCCGTTTTTATCTTTGAATTCAACCACATCGGATATATAATTTTTCGTCCAAAATTTCCAATACTCCTCATTTGATTTAATATATTCTGCTTCTGTCGGGATCTGTCGTTGTATCATCTTTCCGTATAACGAATTCATAAATAGTTTGGCTAACAAATATTGAGGTGTTCCTTTTTCGCTATTTTCTTTCGCCTTAAACATTTCTAATATATATTCTTTGAATACTGGTTCTGCCTCCTCTGTATAGTATCCTTTATGAATTGTTATATCGTAGCCTTCCTTAATCATATCTTCAATATCAACACTTGTAAGCCATTGGTCTTTCATATCCGCTAAATTCCATTTTAAGGAGCCCATTTTATTTCTCTGCCCTATTCTTGAATGTAATATGTCTTTTGGCGAGATATAATCAACATTGTAAATACCGATAAGAAGATTATTATAATCAAATGGTGCGATAGCCATCTTAATTTCTCCAACCATGAATAAATTAAGCATCGCTGTTGGGTATAAAGATACGACATCCGCATCAACTAAATAATCGGTTAATTCATCAAATGTGATTTTCCCTGCTAAGTAGTCGTTGTATTGTTTTGAAAAAAATCTTTTTTTGCTTGGATATGTTCTCGCTCCTATTATTGCTTTTCTGAATGCTTTTTCTTGTTCAATAGTTGGAAGTCTCACATCGTGCTTACCATCAATCATTTTCTTCCAGATATTGAAGGCGAGACTTGAAGTTGAAATGTATGAAGTTAAATTCACCGAGTGTTTTTCAAATATCTCTGTGTTTATTTTGTCATATAACTCTTTTAACCCCATAACATCGCACTTCAAATATTCAAGACACTTATTTCTTAATTCTTCACTCATTATTTCCCATTCTGCGGCTTGGTCGTGGTCAAAATCTCCTTTAAGAGTTTTACATTTCATATTTTCTAAGTTTTCTTTTAATGTCCCCTGAGTATGCTTACACATATCCCACATTTTGATATTTTCAAATTGTAAAGAAATTATTGAGCCATTATTAATCATGTGTGATTTTGGTTTAATACCTCTTCTTATTAATTCCTGTTTAATAAAGTAGTGGTCGAAGTTCGCCCCGTTAAATCCATTCACATATAAAATCGGTGCTTCTTCATCTTTCTTCTTTTTCTTTCTTACTCCTGCTACTTTCTTGACTGGATTATGTGATTGTTTGTTAGACCATTCTAATGCTAACTTTCTTCCTCTCTCTAAGAGTAAATCAAGAAATTTAGAAATACAATCTTCGCCAGAGAAATATTTAAATCCCTCTGTTCCTTGTGTATATCCGACTATATAGCAGTCGTGGATATCAAAGCAATCAGAAATCATTTTGTTTCTCCATGTTTCTAGGTCATAATGAAGAATTTCATTTTTGTTATTGTATTTTTCTTTGTGGAATTTAGTTATTAAATGTCGCTGTCCGTTCTTTAAAATTCTAGTATTAGCATAATTTATTCTTTTTGGGTTGCATGTGTGCTTATCGTAATATTCATACAAACATTTTTCGCATTTGCTTTTATATCTTTTGATTAATCCAAAATAATGATTATTATCCAAGAAAATCATAATGTCTGCTTCTTCTCCGATATTATTTGTGCTTATAGTTTCTTTTGTATAAGCATTCGTAATTTCGTATGTCTTCCCCTCCTTTATCAAAGCATTAAGGATTTTTACCGCTGTAGAAAATGGAATTGGACAATCATTAGAAAGATTGAATTGTTCTCTAATATCATTACATCTTTTTCTGTTAATGAGTGGCATATTAAGAATGTCTTTACATAGAAAGAATAAGCAATTATTATTTTTGCTAGCGGGAGATATTAATATACTTTCTTCTGATTTTGTTTTTTTACATTTATATTTCCCTTCATAGCAACCGCCTCCGTTTTCTTGAATTACTACTACCTTAGCATATTCAATTATTCGGTCATAACCTAATCCAGATGCTTCAATATTGCTTATGTTAAACTCATTCAACATTTCAATAAAATCATCACAGTTTTTTATTTGAAACGAATTAAATGTTTTCTTTTTATAATATCTATTTAATTCTTCGTGGTCTGTTATGTATGTAATAGTAATATGAACATCGGCGTTTCCTGTCATACCATTTCTTTTAGCATCTAATAGTATAGGAATTAGAACCTCTCGCTCTAATGCGTCAGTATCGTAAAAGTTTATGTTTAATCCTTGCTTCTCGTATGTAAGAGAGTTTAATCTATTGTCCCGCCTAGATTTTAACTCTACTACTTTAAATTCCATTTTGTTTTCTCTAGTCTCAGTTTTCCTCAAATTCGCCCTTACCTTCGCTAGTTCTACATTCTCCTTTGTTGGTCTGGGTGGTAGTGGTGGTGGCATTACTTTTATATTGATGTGGATATAAAAATAATGAAAGTTATCTTAATGATTATATCATAAAGAATATTATTTATTTATATGGAAAATAATTCAATAAAATGAAAAAAATTAATTCCGTTAGACTTTCAGAAATCTATTTTATCTATCTCTACATCCTTCAATAATTATCCTATAATTTTTCTAAAATTTCATCTTTTGAATATCTATTTTTGAATTTGCTTAATATTTCTTTTGTTAATTTGTCGCTTTGTTTTTTTGGTTTTAATTTGTATTGAATATTACAACATTTTTCTGATGATTGAATAATTTGTTTTTCTCTTTCTAACAATTTTTTTAGCCCATCACATTGATAACGTTCAATCAATTCAATATAAGCACCACCTTTCTCTAGAATTTTAAAGGAAGAAGTAAAGACTTTCGTTTTTACTTCCTTCCATCTCTTGAAATTCGCTAAATGTCCTTCCATTCTTTCCTTTAAAGTAAAACATGCAGTGCTTCCGATATAAATTTCATCTGTGTGAGGTGATTTAATAGCATAAATTTTTGAATGAGTTGAGTAAATTAATTTTTCTTTTTCTTCGTCTGTCATACTCGTCATAATGATTATATCATAAAGAATATTATTTATTTAATACGTAATTCATTAAGATTTCTTTTATCTTCCTTTATTTTTGCTCTTTTCTCTTTCCTCGCCATTGATATTTTTTCCTTATTCTTTTCATAATATGATTTACTAGCGGTTCTATATATCTCAGGTTTCTTCTTGGCATACTTACCAGAAGAAATGGAATGAGCCTTTTTCCTTTCTTCTTCTGTGTTATACTTCCTTAGAGCGGGCATCCTATATAGTCATAATGATTTATTCCTTAAAATAAATTAATTACATTTTATTTTATAATACCTTTCAATGTCATCCTTTCTACGAGTTATACGAATAACTTTATGTCCTCCTATCATAACCTCTTCTTTCTCCGCGAAGAAGTCTCTATGAAAGTCAGATTTTTCATGTTGATATTTCCATATATACCTATTACCTTACCACATACACAGGTGTATTTCTGTTTTCTTCTTTCCTTTACATATTCCGCTCTCTTCTGTTTTCTTAATTGGTTTCTTTCGTCAATCTGGTTTGACATTTACATATATATACTATATAAAAGAAATAGAAAGGCAAAAGTAAAAATGGACCTGTAATTGGTGGCACTAGAGACTGCTAAAAATGTTATCACATGGTTTTTAAGTGGGGATACGGAGGAACTAAAGAATTCTTTTTGTCTTTCCATTCCCAGACGATTTTCATAAAAAAAAAATTGTGAAATATTTTATAAAAAAATAAAAAAAATAGATAAGTGTGCTATAGTAGTACCTATAGTAGTAAAATTTAGTCGATAGCGTGCTATCGACAATTGTCCCGAGGGACTAATTTATTGATTTTGATATTGGTGTGTTTTTTTATGTCTTGATAAATTCGCTCTTGATACTTCTGCTCCACATTCACATTTTATTTTTTCTTTTGCTTTCTTGTTCCTTTGCTCTCTATTTTTTTGTTCATATAATTGTTTAGAATTAGGTCTTATATAATCTTCCATTTACATAAATATATTTTTCGTTAATCTTTATAAGGAATAACGAAGCGGTTCGTTAATCTTTTTTTTTTTTTGAAGTAGAGGAAAACGAATTTATTTATTTTGCTTTCTTGTATTTATCAAAAATTTTTGCTTTTTTATTTTGCTGTTTTGAGGCTTAGTATTGATTGTTTAAACTATCAACAGGAAGGACGATACATTTTACGAAGGTCGTTTTGATGATACGAAAAAACGACCCAGTAAAATGTGTATTTATCTACTCTCTTCTTTCTCAGCGAAGAAGTCTCTATGAAAGTCAGATTTTTCATGTTGATATTTTCCATATATACCTATTACCTTACCACATACACAGGTGTATTTCTGTTTTCTTCTTTCCTTTACATATTCCGATCTCTTCTGTTTTCTTAATTGGTTTCTTTCTTCAATCTGGTTTGACATTTACATATATATATTATATAAAAGAAATAGAAAGGCAAAAGTAATAATGGACCTTTAATCGGTGGCACTATAGACGGCTAAAAATGTTATCACATGGTTTTTTCTGAGAGGATGCGAAAACGTAGAAATGTTTTTGTGTTTTCGCAGTATTGGACAACTTTTATAAAAAAATTTTGTGAAATATTTTATAAAAAAATAAAAAAAATAGATAAGTGTGCTATAGTAGTACCTATAGTAGTAAAATTTAGTCGATAGCGTGCTATCGACAATTGTCCCGAGGGACTAATTTATTGATTTTGATATTGGTGTGTTTTTTTATGTCTTGATAAATTCGCTCTATACTTCTGCTCCACATTCACATTTTATTTTTTCTTTTGCTTTCTTGTTTATTTTATCTCTGTTGATTTGCTTGTATAGTTGTTTAGAATTAGGTCTTATATAGTTTCCCATTTACATAAATATATTTTTCGCTATTCTTTAAAAGGAATAGATAAGTTGTTCGCTAATCCTTTTTTTTTTTTTAAGTAGAGGAAAACGAATTTATTTATTTTGCTTTCTTGTATTTATCAAAATTTTTTTCTTTTTTATTTTGCTGTTTTGAGGCTTAGTATTGATTGTTTAAACTATCAACAGGAAGGACGATACATTTTACGAAGGTCGTTTTGAGGATACGAAAAAACGACCTAGTAAAATGTGTATTTATCTACTCTTTCCCACACAAAAAATACTTTTTGATTCCACTTACGCACTGGCACCGGTCTGTGTGTGTGTGTGTGTGTGTGTGAGAGAGAGAGAGAGAGAGAGAGAGAGAGAGAGAGATCTTGTGTGTGTGTGTGTGTGTGTGTGTGAGTGTGTGTGAGTGTGTGTGTGTGTGTGTGAGTGAGTGTATGTGTGTGTGTGTGTGTGTGTGTGTGTGTGTGTGTGTGTGTCACTGTGTGTGTCTGCCTGTCTGTCTGTCCGTCTGTCTCTCTGTCTGTCCATCTTTCTGTCTCTCTGTCTCTCTGTCTCATACTAGTAGTAGTGTCTGTCTGTCTGTCTGTCTGTCTCAGACAGTCCGTCTGTCTGTCTCTGCTGTCTGTCTGTCTGTCTGTCTGCCTGCCTGCCTCTGTCTGTCTGTCTGTCTGTCTATGTGTGCACGTGTGTGTATGTGTGTGTGTGTGTTTGTGTGTTTGTGTGTGTGTGTGTGTGTGT